>LGRX02020442.1:0-18919 GCA_001247695.2 Cymbomonas tetramitiformis
CTCCACCTCCAGGGAATGCAGCAGGTTCATGTCTCCACAATGCCAGCTGTAACACCCTCCGCAGGGTTACGCAGCAGCAGCCCGTAATGTTACATTTGGGTAAGCAGGACTTCCGTCCCGGCAGCCCGCAATGCAAGCTAGGGCAATCCACACAGCAGGCTGTGTGAGATAGGTCCTTGCTGCCTACAGCACGCACCTGTGGAGCTTGAGCTGTTCGCAATCTCATTGGACGCAATAAGCTTCTCGATTGCGGCCTGCGTGGCCTCAGTGGTGTCATTTCTCGGTTCGCCACTCCTGTGCCCAGCATCCTCGGTAATCCTCATCTCAGGCGCTGCTTGGGCAGGGCAGAGCAACGGGAGGGGGGCGGGGATCCCCTAGGCCGGCGACTGGCTGTGGAGCCTGCACGCCGCACATCGATTTCAAGACCGGTAGTGGGCACGCAAACTTCCAACACTCTGCCAACTGCAGGCCTCACACATCCACTGGTGCTCTACGGCACCATCAAGCTTGTGACCAGCCTATCTGATCCTGCACCGGTCATGCAAACTCCGGCTAGGCAGGAGGGTCGGGCGGGCCTGCTCACGTTACTTCTGCCACGTGGTCAGCATGGGAGAACCAGGCACACAGCAGCTTGCCGCTCGGGAGTGTCATGAGAGCGGGATTCGCATGCAGGATGTCTGTGGACGTGTAAGTGTCCGCCACACGGCCCTGCGTGACAAGAGCGGTATAAGCAGCTCCGGCCCGGAATCGCAAGTGCGTGATCAGCGCTCTTTGGCCCGGAAGAGCAAGAGCAGCATTCCCGGGGCGCTCCGAAGAGGAGAGGCCTCCTGAGAAATGATAAGCAGTGGCTCCAGGTCTCGAGAGTGGTATCAAGGTGCCTACAAGACGGCCGTCCCGCATGGCATCCCTAGCAGTTGCAGCCCCGCGAGGCAGGATACTTGCAGCACTTCGGACATATAAAACTCCTATCCTACCGCACGACATCGCCAACCCAATCCCTGGAAGCTGCGTTCATTTCGGGTATCATACTTGCATTGCGTCCCACATGGCCTCTCGGGTATTTCCCCCGTAGGTGCGCCAGTAAACCAAACCGTCAGCACTCGGAACGCGCTTGTTGCCACGTAGGATGGGATAAGGGTGAGCTCGGTTCCGGCTCGCAACGAGCACACTCTGCGGGTCAATCTTCTCACGCTCCCCCTGATCAGCCGAATTGGAGAAGTTGGTCGATTCGTAGTATTTCTTCGCCTTCTCCCGCTGCTCCCCCTTCCACACATCCACATAGGCGTCTGCCAGGGGGGGAAGAAGGGCAGCCAAGGGGAGTGAGGGCACCCATCCAGCCCCCTCTCAAAACAGACCGTGCATGAACAGCACCCTTCGCAGAAAGACCTGGCCTTGCCCAGTTTCAAAACTTAACGATAAGTTCGGTCCAAATCTTCGTCAAACTAGGATGTGAACGAATAGGATTCCGACGTGGAATCATGACCCCCGAGTTCAGATGCCAAAAATCGCCGCGCAACCACTGCGGCGGGGAAAGAATAAGAGAATAAGCCAAACAAGCCCAATGCCCGGTGTGCAAGTGCGCCTGTTATCAAGGTTGGCAGAGGTCGCCGCCGCCCGGTGGACCGTACAAGCGCACCTCTTAGGGTACGATTCTTTGCGTCCAATACAGCCAGCCCCACTCGGTATTCCTTACTGTTAGGGTCCATCAGATCCGGAAGAACAGCATCAACCGACAAAGGATCTGCGGGTGCAGCACCACGCCCTTGCTTTGGTGCCCCACGTGGCATCCTGCCGCTCCCTTGTCAGGGGGACCGCCCTGGTGTCCCAAGCGGCATAGCGCCACGTCGTTGTGCCAGCCCTAGTGGCCCATCGGCCATGCAGCGCCTTCCACGGCAGCGAGGCCCCTGGATCTTCTCAAGCAGAAATTGCGACTTGTGATCCGACGCAAAGACTCTCCTGCGACTCTACCGGCGGTACCTCCAGGCGATGCTTGGGAACATGTTCGACTGCAAGTCAAACGGAACGTCTGTTTCAAGGCACGCAGGCTCTCTTCGGCGGACAGATGCAATACGCGAGAACGTCAAGCGGCATGCCCAGGATTCCTGCTATGCAATGTGCGTAAGCGTAAACGACCAAACGAAATATGTGGTGGGCAGAACGATCACCTTGCTTGCCACGGCCAACGCCATCCTGTTGGTTTCGAGGCGCAGGCCGAGAGAAGGTTAGTAGGATGACGATAGGACAGCAGACAGGGTAAAAGAGAAATAAAAGAACGCGCCCGAGGTCGCTAAGAAATGAAGGTGGAGCACGGGCACTGCCTGAGGACTCCAGAACAGCTTAAGCGGCGAAGCTCACTGAGAGGAAACACCATCAGGCTTTCCAGAAAAAAGTCACAGGGGATCTCCTACCGTGGGAGCTGAAGGTACCGCACGCCCGGTTGCGAGTGACGCCTCTGTCTCTTGAAGTCGCTGGACGTGACTGTTCCACCCGCGAGTCAACTATATTAGTATCAAGTATGCGGAAAATCGTAAGGTGTACGCTGCTTGCGATCAAGTCCCGGGAAGGCCTGAAACTGGTTCAAGGTGAGCAGAATTGTGAAAGGGTGAAGTCCTTCAGAGATAGTTGCCTTGCACTGGACATATCTGCTCTACCTGGCAATTTTGCTTATGCCATCAGTTTTTTCGACGTCCTTGTAAATTATGGTAAACATCACGATCGTTAAAAACAGAGTCAAGGTCCACTGAATGGCCCCTCGCTTCTCGGCCCATAATTTTGCTTTAACCCGCAATTGATTCGCCCGATGTGCCGAGTCGACGCCCTGCCACGCCCACAGCGCACGCCCATCACGGGAAGCATGTGAGTTAAGAACCCTGCGAATGCGGCAGACAAGTTTGGTTGTGAAATCAACAGAGACAACTGCCGCCTTCTGAAAATATTCGAGCTCCAAGCACTATTCAGCAAACTGAAGTCCGAAATTTTCGCGCGATTCGCTCGAACTTGATTGCAGATATGTGTTTTCCCCACAGGAATATGAGGTATCGGCAGGGAGGGAGACGCGTGTAGCTCCGCACGAACGGCACAATTTACGCTTCATAAAACAAAATAGTAGCACAACAGCAACACTGTGAATATTGGAGTCACCGAGATACGTATATCTCGACTTGGGGCATATTGAGCTGGCGTTCCACCGCGGGCAAAAAGCAGCAACGCTTCCGGAGTGTCATTTACCGGAGTATTAGCCTACGCGCTCACAGCTCACTGATCACTTATCGCAGAAGTCCTAAGCGGCATGTTTGAAGTCGTGAGAACGTGTGCCAGCTCAGTTAGAGGAAAGCGGGAACTTGACGAGAAAATCGGGCTGACCTCAAGATGAGCGTCGATATTATCATATAGTTTTCTATTGTTATTGAGGTGATCCTGCCTGGATCGCATGCGACCCAACCAGTGGTCGAGGTCATCCGCATTCGTGCTCGGCGTTGCGTTCTCTCCCTTCATATCAAGCTAGCAAAAATCAAGGTCACTTAGAAGCCATGTATTTCAACATTCCGTTGCAACCACCCTTTTAAAGACAAAGTCATAGCAACCAACCATGGATGTCTGCCAGGGTAAGGTGTGCTTCCTAAAGACAACATGAAACCAGGGGGGACGAAACACTGTTCGGATAGGGAATAGTGTTCAACTGAACATTGATGAGCGGAAGTCTCGTGTCGCAGGAACTTCAAAACGAAAAGGAATCTCAATGAATATGAATTATGAACTGATGAAGAACAGATCGACTGGAGTCGAGAGACGAGTGTCACAGTTCAACAGTATCGAGTATGAGTATCATAAGCTGAAGCGTTAAGGCCTACAGTACAGTACTGTATAATTAATAATAATAATTCCTGTAATAATACAAGTCCAGAGGCCCTCTGTACAAGTCTAAGTCTTATATACGGCACCCCCCGAATCGGTGTTTCTGACCCCATGAGCACTTCAAGGCAACCCCATTGGGTTCAGGCAACTCATATTTAACCTCATTTGCACACCTTCCCGGATTGCACCATATCTCTATGACGTGCCACATTTCCAGAATTTTCCTCTTCCTCCCCACCCCCAGTCGCAACTCACGTGTGCAGTCAAGTGGCTACTATCCAAATTGCTAATCCTCCCACAAGGACCACTTCGAAATGGCTATATTGGTCGCTAGCTTGCCCGTTAAAGCATATTCAAGCCTTTTTTCATGATATGTTTTAGTCAATTGAATATTATTTTGCATGGGTTCATCCCTAGAATGACTTCAGGGTCATGCTTAGCGGGTGTGATTTGGGGATGTGATTTCACAAAAATTACGAAGTAAACCTTGTAGGGGAATATACCCGTTCGGTATATTCAGTAATATCAGATAACGCAGTTGATTGCTACTTTCGGATAAACACTTAAACAGAATATTGAGAAGTATAGACTTAATAACCTAAACCTAAAGCTTGGAACGGTCGCACGAACTGTACCCGTACTCGTACCCTAGACACGATCTCTGTCTGGATACTCTGACTCAAGGGCCTGCCTGTCAGGGCTGCCTGGTCAGAACTCGGCACCTTGGTCCTCCCACAAGGACCAGGCTATCACTCAAGCTAACTCCCTCCTCGAAGGTCCTTTGAAATTTTGAGCACCCATGTTGTCAAGTTCTCGAGCTGCTCTTTCTGTAGTGTCTTTCACGGGAGATACTGGAATATCCCGGTTCACGGATATCAGGCAGTCCTGGAACCAATATAGATAAACTCTTAAGAAATAAAACCCTAAGCTAGATATACCCGGAACGGTCACGGAGTCGGGACGGTCTCGAGTCTAGCTACCTGTGACCGCATTCGGTGTGTCACAGCACGAACTTACGGGTCAGTCATCAGTCCAATGTTGGCTACCTAGATATCTGTCATAGGGGCCTGCACCGGGACTCCCGGTCAGGGCTGCCTATACAGATTTCAGCACGCCACCCCAGCACTGTGGGTGGTGACTGACAGGTAAGTCAGAAAAGTCAAGATAAGGCAGGGCAGGAGCTAGGGTGACAGACCTAACTGCTAATCAAACTGTGCAATTCTGAAACACAAATTTGAACCCTCTAGCTAGCACAAGTGCAGAAACCTACGGGCAAGGAGCTCCCGCTAAACCAAGGAGTAGTATCGATATTCAATATTTTCGATAGTATCGATTTATCGAAATAATGTTATTTATTGATAGGAAAATCATAGATATCGAAATATTTGTTGGATATACCCCTAGGACCCGGGATATATTCACTCAGTTATAGGTTTTCTCAGAATGTAATAAAGTTGATAAGTTAACCCGATATAACGGGCATAAATAGTTAGGGTTCGGGTTCGGGTGACAGTCATACACACTACTATAGGAAGAGTCACAAAGCAAGCGGTGTGACCGTTCCAGCACACCACCTAGTGTGGTGACTGGCTAGCCGAAGGTGAAACCTGTGAACAAACACCATCTAGAGCGGTGGAAACTGAGTTCTAAGGGAAGGCCTGTCCTTTCTGGCAGGGCTGTTCCCAGTCAAGAGTTGCAAATCTGAAATCCGGCCCGTGATCGGACCCCTCTGCACATACAGCTACTGTCAATTTCACTGTGCAGGAGCGGCATGATTAACTTGCTAGCCACTAGTTGGCGGTGGCACTGCTGTGCCAGCCCGCAGCACAATCATGGTGCCGTGAATTGAAGTTGCCGACGCCGTGATTGAATCATTCGTAGAGCTCCAGAAGAAATCTGAAAAGTCTCGATCGTCGTGCGAGGGATTCTCCCCCTCCTCCTCGTCTGTAGTCGGGCCCGGTGAGTAGTCCGGTGACGGTGGGGCATCCCAATACAGCGGAGGAGGGGGCGGGTGTACCGGGATGTAAAGCCCGATCGGTGCATTGTGAAGGCCTTGCCGAGCACGGTGCCGGCCGTGCCGGCGCGGCGGAATAGCAGCCGGCGTCGCAGAGAGTAATGAAGGCTCGCCAGTGGTCGCCTCAGCAGCACCACCGACCTCCAGGCCGGTGTGGTCCGGTGCACACGCCCCGCCAGGAGCGGCAGCTGTGAGTGGCGTCGCGGTGGCGCACACACAGAAGAATGCACAAAGCATCACCGTAATTGCCGAAGAGCGGGCAAACCCCCAAGGCGGTGCACCGCATCCCCGACGAGATGCTGGAGGCTGCGGGACCGCATCCTCACCGTCAATAGGGTCACACCCAGCTGCAGAGTCGTCCACGTCGCCGTCGCAAGAGTCGGTCTCCGACTCGGCGTGCATGTACCGCCTCGCCAAGTCCTTGCCCTCAGCCGTGATCGAGAGTCCCCCATCCTCGCGATCCGGTCCGCAAAGCAGAGGTCGGGCTCGCGCGCGTGCATGGGGTCCACCGGCATCATGTCATCAGCGTCGGACGCCTCTGACTCGTCCGGGTAAACATGCTCGATTGCCGCCGGCGGTGGCGCCGGCGGTGCGTCCTCGCGGACGATGCGTGCAAGCGGCAGCCGAGATGCCTTCTGCCACACCACCCACTGTGAAGCCCCCCATGTGGGTGGCAGGCTGGCAGTAGGGTAGGAAGTCCTGCAACGCACCGTGCTCCCGCTCCGGCTCGAGCCCGAAGACACACGCCGAAACGCCGTCGAGCATCTCCGGCTTACCTCCCGCTAGAAGGCAGAGCGCATCGAACCGCTCGCCGTCGTGCTCGTCCATGGCCGTCTGAAATTGCTCCGCCAGTAAGTCGTTCTCGATGTCACCGAGGGAGAAGCTGTGGAAGCTTCCCCCAGCGCAGTGCTTCCCGCCGTTCGGGCAGTCGCGGTGCCAGTGGCGCATCTCGTCCTTCTTGCACGTCGAATTCTGGCAGAACGGGATGAAGTCACCGCTGCCCTTGTGAAAAGCAACGCGCTTCCTCGCCTGTGACTGCTGCCAGTTTCCCCCCGTCGGGAGGTCACCTGCCGCAAAACGAACACCGGAGCCGCCTCCCCCGTTGCCGATTTTGTTCTTGTCCGCCCGCGGGGTAAAACCCCCGCCCGTTGACCTTGTCCGTGAGGACCTTCAGCTGCCGCTTCACGTCGAGGATGATGGCCGTGAGGTCGGATAGCTGCGAGGTGTCGCCGTCAGTGGCCACGGCTGCCGCGGACAGGGTGAACGAGGCAGTGTGCGTACCGGCTGCAACGTGTCGGGCGTAGCACTCGAGGACCCATTGTTGAATGGTGAGGAGGTCCACGGCCGCCCGCTGCTGGTGCGTGAAGAGCCTCGACACCACCGGCGCGTAGAATCCAGGGTCCAGCGCCGCGAGGAACAGCTCCTTCACCTCGTCATCGTTGAGAGTGTTGCGCCTCTTGGCGGACCGTAAGGCCGCGTTGAATTCCGTGATGGACTCGGACGGGTCGGTAAAGCGGACGCCAAGGAGGTCCGATGTCCCCTGAAAGGGTGCACCGGAGTCCAGCAGTCGCCGTGCGAGCTCTAGAAGGGCTCGCTTGCCGTCCAGCGGGTGCAGTGTCGCAGAGGCCTCGAGCCAGTCACCCGCTGGAGAGGCGGGACACACGATGAGCTCGAGCGTTGAAAAAAGAAGTTTGTTGGCCTCGGGACGGACGGCCAACGTGGGGTCCTCCAAGTCGAACATCGGCGCAAATAAAGCATCCTGCGCCTCGAATGCCTCCTGGAGAGCAGGCACCAGCTTGGAGAGAAGCACCTGCGCGTTGGATTCCGTTCCTGTGAAACGGTCATGTTTCTCACGGAAACACTTCCGGATCACGTGCTTCGCTACGCTCTCGTCGAAGCGCTCACGGGTCAGCGAGCGAATACCCGCCAAGAAGACTGCCTGGGCGGAGTTCGCAGCCGGAACACCAGCAGGTGCCGGCGTAGCCGGCGTGACGGAATTACGTGCGGCAGCGGAGTCGAAAATAGTAGCTAAGGAGCGTCGGCGAGACGCCATACTCGAGGTCAATCTAGTCGCAACCATGGTGAAAGAGACTGTAGAGACGAAGTGAGGGAAAATGGGACGAGGTGCGGAAGGAGCGGCGGCCAAAAGTCGTAATGCGGTTGTCGAGGAAAGCAAGGGAAAGCCGTGGCGTAAAAATCTCCCCACGTGCATGTGGATGCAGAGTGACGCGGCCAAGGAAAGTGGTGTCGGATCCGACCAAAATTTCCAACGTCAACCAACGCGAAGCGAGGAAAATGAAGTCCGCCTCGTGCACAAGCCCCCCCGTAAGTCCAATCAACCAGGCATCAGCTAGGCCATACCGCTCCGCCGCGCCTCTAGTGGAGCCCCTCACTCCATCTCAAGCGTCGCTGTTTAGCCAGACATGGCTAAAATTCGCAGTGTCTGAATAAAGAGTGCGTGGGGCCAAACCTGTTGGATATACCCCTAGGACCCGGGATATATTCACTCAGTTATAGGTTTTCTCAGAATGTAATAAAGTTGATAAGTTAACCCGATATAACGGGCATAAACAGTTAGGGTTCGGGTTCGGGTGACAGTCATACACACTACTATAGGAAGAGTCACAGAGCAAGCGGTGTGACTGTTCCAGCAATATTGAATATTGGTTGATCTCGGCGACCAGTTATTTGGTATTGATCGATGCATGCACACGAAGCCCCGCGAACTATCGATATTGATCGATGACACTCGAACACCTATTGAAATCGATCAATGAACTCCTAGCACAAACATATTATTGGTTATCAATACGTCATCGATTAATCGATCTTCGACCAAGCACGTACTGCACCATCATTGGCAGGTTGGCACCAACGCCGCTTTCTCGCTCTTTTTCGAAGCTGCGACGAATTGGCGACCCCCTCCCCGTGGGCTATAAAACTCGACAGTCAACACCCTATCGTCTAGACGTCACAATTCGAATTCCTGCCCATCTCAGATCAGGTTGACATTCTTTTCTTTTTCTGCCGCATCAGGCATGGGCAAGCGTGGACGTGGATCGCGCAGCAACGGCAAGGCTAAGGCAACCACCGGCGAGGTGTTGTTGCCCCAAGGAAAAGGGCTAGTGGAACTTACCCCGCAACACCCGTTCGATGCTGCTGACAGTGACGATAAAGTCTATGGGGTAGAGAAAATAATAGCGTGTCGCACGCGGTGCGGACAACAACAATGGTTGATAAGGTGGAAGGATTTGTCCGAGGGTAATGGTACATGGGAGCCCAAGGAGAATTTGCCAGGGCATGACGCTGAGATTCTCGAGTTTGAGAATCGTCAGGAACGTGAGCAAACAAAAATCGCGAAGAAATCCGCCGAGGCTAAGAAGAACAAGCGCAAGGAGCGTGACAACGATGGCGAAGGTTCGCACTACTACCTGACTTTGCTCCGTTTATTTTGTGTGCATACTTCTCATTGTTCCTAGTATAATATATTCGCACGGTATGATGTTTCCACACGCACCGGCAGGTGTTGAGGAGGAATCTGGCGGCTACCAAAAACCGGCCGCGAATCTTCGGTCGCCCTACTGGCGGCATTTCAGCGTTTGCATGGAAGGCAAGAAGATCACGAGGAGTACCGTTGCAATCTTTGTGGACCCGACTCCACGCCCAAGGAGTATTGTGGTAACACTTCCAACCTACGAACTCACTTGGCACATTGACATAAGGGAGCCCTCGTCGATATCAAGACCGAGAACTGCGAGACCGAGTTAGATCTTCAAACTGGCGGGGAAAGCAGCAACCCTAAGAAGAGGAGCATCGAGGCCCTGCTCCCTCAGCTCTCTGCTGAGCAACGTGACCGTCTGCAGCGGTCTACAGTACGTGTCCTTTTTTGGCTCGTTCGTCGTGGGAGAGCGCTGACTTTGCCCCAGAAGGACATGGAGTTTCGCGCTATTTTCGACGATATCTTCAAAGGAGGCTACACTCCTCCTTCGTATCAGACTGTGGTTGACCTCGTGCTGACTTTATCCGCGGAGGGCAAGGCTAAGGTCAGCAACGCCCTCGCCGCTTTGTATGGTGAAGGCATCTCTCCTAGCATTGGAGGTAACTATGTGTACCTTATTTTGAACCTTTGTATATGCATGCATGCGTCGCCGAGGCTATTCAGTGCACTGTTGTATATGCGCGCGACCACATGTTGAAATCGGTGCATGTGTGTACTGCTTTCATTTACGGTTAACTGACTTCCTACACGTTTGTGCCAGATGTAGTTGCTAGTGTCGAAGTGTGTATATGCAATACACACTCATATTTGTTGCAGTTGCGCTACCTATCGATATGACCACTTCCGCGACTCAGATGGGATGGATTGACTGTTTTTTGTACTCACCCATATGGTGCGCGATTCCTATAGTTTAGCATTTTTGAGAACCAATTTTCATGTTGAGAATCCGATATTTGATGTCCACATATGTCAGTTGCATGTTACCACAACCCTAATTTGGGTTTAAAGGTCCCAAAATGGACTCAAATTGCAGTTTTAGCCACATTTTAGCAACTTTCACCTTGATTGCGCCCATATGGGGCGCGATTCCTACGGTCTAACATTTTTGAGAACCAATTTTGATGTTAAGAATCCGATATTTGATGTCCACATATGTCAGTTGCATGTTACCACAGCCCTAATTTGGGGTTTAAGGTCCCAAAATGGACTCAAATTGCAGTTTTAGCCACATTTTAGCAACTTTCACCTTGATTGCGCCCATATGGGGCGCGATTCCTACGGTCTAACATTTTTGAGAACCAATTTTGATGTTGAGAATCCGATATTTGATGTCCACATATGTCAGTTGCATGTTACCACAACCCTAATTTGGGTTTAAAGGTCCCAAAATGGACTCAAATTGCAGTTTTAGCCACATTTTAGCAACTTTCACCTTGATTGCGCCCATATGGGGCGCGATTCCTACGGTCTAGCATTTTTGAGAACCAAATTTTCATGTTGAGAATTCGATATTTGATGTCCGCACATGTCAGTTGCATGGTACAATAACCCGAATTTGGGGTTTAAGGTCCCAAAATGGACTCAAATTGCAGTTTTAGCCACATTTTAGCAACTTTCACCTTGATAGCGCTCATATGGGGCGCGATTCCTACGGTCTAGCATTTTGAATAACCAATTTATATGTTGAGAATCCGATATTCGATGTCCGCATATGTCAGTTGCATGGTACAATAACCCGAATTTGGGGTTTAAGGTCCCAAAATGGACTCAAATTGCAGTTTTAGCCACATTTTAGCAACTTTCACCTTGATAGCGCTCATATGGGGCGCGATTCCTACGGTCTAGCATTTTTGAGAACTAACTTTCATGTTGGTGGTGACAACTCCGAGATGGAGGATGGTGGAGATGAGACGACATGGGTTGTGTATGCTCTATACGCATGTCGCCCTCGCGGCGGCCTCGTGTTGGCATCGGATGCGGATCGGTGTCATTCCACCGGAAATTTTGTTCACTGCATGCATTGCCTGTTAATTTTGCATCGGCTGCGTCGACATGAGCATAACCGCGTTGCTCTCCCCGCAGCGGAGGTCCGAGGTGCTACAAGCGGGCATCACGCAGCTTTCGCCGTTGCAATAAGTGAACGTGCAATGGGCCCTTTATTATGAGTGTGATAAACACCTCAGAGGATAGGGAATTGATGTTATTTGTGGTTATGATTTATGCATGTTAAAATCTTCCCATATTCACACGATCGCGTAGACGCGTACGTAATCGGATCAGACAGGATGAAGCGGATGGCCACTCGTTTATTATTTGTGCAGCGGTGATTATAAAAATATTCATCTCATCAAGCGATCAGAGGAATTCGTCACAATCTATCCATCAATGAAGATATCAAACTATGTTGAAATGCTTACTACTCATCATAGCATTGTGTATGGCAGGATGCCATGACGTGAGTTATTGGATCGCCCATCTCACATCCATGGGTTTATAACATAAAACACATTTTATGTTCTCGCTCCTCGCCAGCATAACAACATACTCGACCTCTGTGTGTTCACATTGAGTGTGTCTATGTCAATGTTACTTGTTGCCACTTTTGCTCTACTCTCGATGACATGGTCTACAAGTGCATAGTATATACTCGTGCCGCGGATCAAACTTTCCTCTTGTTGCCTCGGCCACGAGCAACAACTTGCGGTGTGGCCGCAGATGATGTAGTTTCTCCTGGCCCTTTGCCTCGCCCACGAGCAACAGGTGGCTGTGCAGCCGCAGATGATGCAACTCTCCCTCGCCCCTTGCCTCGGCCACGAGCAGCAACTTGCGGCACCGCCGTTGATGACGATGCAGCTTCGCCTCGGCCCTTGCCTCGTCCACGAGCAACAGGTGGCTGTGCAGCCGCAGATGATGCAACTCCCCCTCGCCCCTTGCCTCGGCCACGAGCAGCAACTTGCGGCACCGCCGTTGATGACGATGCAGCTTCGCCTCGGCCCTTGCCTCGTCCACGAGCTACAGGTGGTTGTGCAGCCGCAGATGATGCAACTCCCCCTCGCCCCTTGCCTCGGCCACGAGCAGCAACTTGCGGCACCGCCGTGATGACGATGCAGCTTCGAAAAATATACGAAAAATATGAATGAGCAAAATAATCTTGATTATTATTGTTGTGAACATAACTTCATCATTATTATGCAACTTTCCCCCGGATCATTTCATACACACACACACACACACATATATGTATATACATATATATACATATTATATCACTCTAAAAACACCATATATATATATATATATATGGCCCTGGAAGACTAATGAAACTCCATAATGAAAATTATTTTTTCCAAAAGTGTGCCGTGTGCGTGTGTGTGTGTGTGTGACCTTGCTCATGCATTTGTATCGTGGATGGATACATATTGTTATATATGTGTGTATGTGTGGTGCGGCCTGTGTGGTTTTAGCATGTTTCATATATTACGCATGCTCGGATTTGCTATGCGTGCATGTATAGGCTGTGGCATAATTGTCATTGTGAACATCACTGCATCATTATTAGGCAACTTGCCCCCGGAGAATTTTCCATCCATATTTGTTGGCAATGTGATTCTAGACTTCATCAAAACCCAGCAAAATAATTAAGTAATCAACCTTGTTTTGTTTTTGTGCAGTGTTGTGTGTGTGTGTGCGCGCGCGTGCGCACGCGCGTGTGAACATGCTTGTGCGGCATGTGTATGAATGGATGCATATTACTGTGTGGGGGGTGTGTGCTTTGTGTGCAGGCTGTGTGGCTTTAGCAACTTGTCTAAATTAGGCATGCTCGGATTTGCTATGTACATTTGTATAGTAGTAGGTTGCATAAACTAAATTGTGTATGCTTGGATTTGCTATGTATACTATCTTGTATATAAGCTGTATATACAAGTAGTATACATAGCAAATCCAACCACACTTCTATTTTAGAAAAGTTGCTAAAGCCACACAACATAATACAGCCTATACAAGATAGTATACAGAGAAAATCCAAGCATGCTTAATTTAGAAAAAAAATGCTATATCACCCATGCAGCCTATACAAGTATACATAGTAAATCCAGGCCTACATAATTTAGAAAATTTGCTACTAAAGACACAACATATTACAGTATATGCAAGATAGTATACCTAGTAAATCCAAGTATAAGTATACACATTGTGATATATCACAGCCTATACAAGTATACATACTCAATCCAAGCATACATAATTTAGAAAAGTTGCTACATCGCAGTCTACACAAGTATACAACATAGCAAGTACACGCATACTTAATTTAGAAATTATGCTAAAGCCACACAGCCCGCAACACATAACAATATTCATTCATCCATACACACACACACACGCGCGCGCGCACACACACGCACACACACATATTTAAGTATTTTGCAATCTGCAACTACACGCATACACTTACACACAATGCGTGGTGGTAAGCCAGAGTGAATACTAATGTGTACACTTACACACATGAGCACACATGAGCACACACATTATCACGAGCTTACCTTGAGGTTTGCTTCCGCTGAAATCTCCACCTTGACGATAGTACCAAGTCCGATGCCCCCAAACATCCAGCATCGGAGCATATTTGATTCTGGCCCACCCTCTCGCTGCTTGACATTGTATTTCGATTGAAGATGAATGCTATCAAGCTGTGTATTTTCGGGCAATTTGTGTATGTGGAATCCGCTGAATGTCGTCGATCTCAGCAGGCGTTAACAACTGCTTGCATAATGCATCGATGTCTATCTTCGTGGTGCCATCCATTATGTCAGCTACCATTTGCAGTCCTGCCATCTGCACTGCATGCTTCTCTTCTAGCAGCACGGTGCATGCAGCATCAAGTTCTGTTCAAAAAGAAACCACGGAATATATCATCTTATTAGCACGTATAACCATCGATGCATGGTGGTAAGTCAGCATCAAAGTTAATAACACATATGTGTGCGTGCATGTAATGAGCGTGGACCTACCTCGGATACGATGTTTGTCAGCGTGCGACACGGAGTGCATTGCGTTGATCGCCTCACATTGTTTATGAGATATATACTCCCCAACTTCTTTGTAACTAGATAATGGTGTCGCAGTGTCATGTGGAGATGTCACCTCCACATTTACATCTGATGCAACTACCTTCAGCAGTGGTCGTTTGCGCGGTGTGGTAGTCGTCACTTCGAAAGTAGCACGAGCTGAACTTCGAAGCTCCCTTTCATGCAACACCTCTGCAGCCGTGTCGATGGCAGTCGTGGCAATGTTATTGGCGGTATGCTCTTGGGCTGCAACATATCCGATCACCGGCACCGCGTCATGTCGCCGCATACAACTGACACAATGCGCAATCTCTGCATGGTGCGCATATGATTGTGCATAGGTACACGGACGACGCGCGTATTATTACCATTATTATAGAGCGCATACGTTGCCATTATGTCCACAATTAACATCTGCCGTACTAATATGATAATTCACAATAAGCGTGTGCATGCGTACCATCATCGGCTGTGCAACTTTCCGATCTTGAACGGCCTCTCCTTGTTAACCACTTCGCGGGGAGTTGATTAGTTGCAACGTCATCGCCGTCTGTCTCAACTATCAATTGTCGCTCTACATTGATGATAAAATTACTGTCCGAAGCCGAGAAAGCAGATACGCCATTCTTTCTACGATCCCGCAACGTCGGCGCATCAGTTTGTATTATTGAAGTCGGAGCTCCGCGTGGATGTCGCCAGTCGTGATCAAAAGGAGGTTGCTGGGGCAACAAGTGCGCGTTGCTGCAACCTGCCTGCTTAGAGACACAGCGCGAACACTTATCGTTGGCCGCAAAGTTTAGGATAGAACACGCCTTTCTATTGCTCGCCATATCAGTTGCGAATAGGTTCGGCTACACGACAATAACTATGCGGCAAAATCGCGCATACCGCCATTTGCGTATGCGCCATTGACGCTCGGCTTTGACACGCTCATGCGCGAAAATTCTCGAGAGACTGCCTCTAAAAAGATTGCAGAAGCTTACGAAGTAATGCCGTGCATGGCGCTCGCGAATTCAAGCAACCGGCTTAACAGTGGCTTCACAGTGGCTATCGGCTTCAACGTAAGCTTCTGTAAGCCAAGCACTCAGGAATTTATAAATTCGCGCCAATTCGGCGTTTCAGGCACCGTGTAATTATTGGTTCGAACATACCCCCCCCTTCGCACCCGACCATCGTCCCAATTCGGCGTGTGGGGACCAGTACAACATCCATCCCATCTGAGTCGCGGAAGTGGTCATATGTCATATTGAATATTGATATATCGATAGTTAGCATATATTACTTATTTATTGATGAGAACTGTTAAACTATCGTTATCGATTGATAAGTGTCTATTGGGCGCACCTTACGGTGGGTTTACCCACCGTAAGAGACATTCGAAAACCTCGTGTTAGAGCTAGCACATTGTGCCAACTTGGGCAAACCCATGCTTTTCGACACACCTTGGGGGTTATATTAGTGCGTGGACTTGAAAAAAGTACTTTACATACTGTATAGATCGCGTCTAATATGCGTGCTAATACCAAGGGGTCAAGCGAAAAAACACCTCAAATTCTTATGGTGGGTTACCCAATTATTGCATCTTTGGGTAGATTTTGAACATGCCCATCACATTCGGAATGTACCTATCACAATATTTTCATGAACTATGGCCCATAACAAATGTTTCTTATACTTGGCGCCATTCGATATATCGAATATATCACTCTATACAAGTAACTTAAGAAGAAAAAAAAACAAAACAAAAACATTTGCAATATCAATGTTTTTCCATACTTAAGGGCAAAAATGACGATATTTTGTCTATACGGGGATATATATGCATGTTTCTCGCGAAGTATTGACTCAAGGTGGTAAAAATATATCAAACTTCACGAAATACACCCATGCGCACATTGGCATCGTGGATGAAACGTAGAAATCGGGCCACGTTTGTGTGCATTTGGGATCACGGCACCGAACGTGCCATCGGAGGTATATTGGGATGGATACCGCGGATATATCCGATCACAAGTACATGTCATTCGGCTTTGTCCAGCTAAACATGAATGTCTAGTTGTGAAATCACATATGATCGACCATATCTGAGACCATTCGATGTGCATTATGGTGTTAACAAACTACGCTATGGTTAACCCACCGTAAGGCGTTCTTACGGTGGGTTACCCCACCTTGAACCCAATAGACATAAGGGCACGAGGTTGTGTGTATTTATCGTTATTGATTGATCTCGGGTAAACAACTATTGGTATCGATCGATATGAGACAATATGAGAATGCACCTATTGTTATTGATCAATAATAAAAGTTGATTTATCGAAAACTATCAATATAGCAAAAATATTTCGATACTACTCCCTGCGCTAAACAACTGAAAGGCACTGTGTCAGCAAACCAGATTTAAAGAGTGTAGTTGTCAAAATAGAAAGCATAAAACCAAATTGAAGACCATGTTGAGGCCAAAGTACATCTCAGTACACCACCAGAGTGGTGTACTGCCAGAGCCAGAATAAAAGCTACTCTGGGTCAAAGTCCAGAGGGGTACCGTCACCACAATGCTCACGGTAGTAGCCCGCAGCACTGCACTCCGGTGGGTCAGCCGGCCGGTGAACCACCGTCGCAGCACCCAGGGAGTGCAGTACCGCATCCAGAGTGACGGGGTCCAGCTCGGAGATACTAGGGTAGATGCACAAATCCCCCCTGCACAGCACAGGCTGCGGTGCAGCCTGACCCGATACCTGCACATGGTCGATGTCATTGGCCGCCGTGTAGGCGGCAGCTCCCACACCCATGATCGAGATGAAAAGGATGAGAGAGATGAAGTAATGAAACCCCCACGGACCCGCGTGTGCGGGGAAGCCCCATGGCGGCTTGCCACAACCGTAGGTGCTGGAAGCACCACCAGATTGAGGCACGTGGGCTGCGGACTCCAAAGCATGATTTGCCGAGATGGCCGGAGTCCGCGGCTTCACAGCGAAGCTGCCGTCTGCGAAGTCCTCGTAGTCGTCGGTGTCGTAGCCAGTCAGGTCAACCGGCTCGACCGCGGCGTGGTTGACGCAAGGGTCGGAATCGATTTGTGATTTTGCAATGTAATTGTCCGATTAATCGATTATTGGTATCGAATCGATTTGGATTTGAGCCGTACAATTATGACTAATCGTGATAACTACTTTCAAACTCGCAAAAATCGTCAGTGTTAAGGGCGAAACAATTAGACAATCAAATCGATTTCAACAAATGTAACAATTATGATTGTTGATAATCGATTACAAAAATGAAACCGATTCCGACCCTTGGGTTGACGGTCTCCACAACTCCCGCGAACTCACCGCCCGATTCCTTCGTAGTGGTCACCCGCGTCGATTAAAGTGTTACGGGTGAGCCGTAGCCGTAGAGCTTGTGAGATATATTGTGCCGACACTATATCGGGTGTTCACTGAGTAGTTCTCATACAAGTGTAAACTGAATATAAAAGGTTAACGAACATAATGCATCTGTGACCTAGGTATCTGTCACCAAGTACCCCTACCAAATAGGGACGGGTCCATGTGATTCATAAATCACATGGACCCCGCATGGACCTCACGTGGACCCCCGTGGACTTGGAATGGACCTCGCATGCCCCAAATGGTCAGACATTTCTCCCTAGGGGTCCATATGGGGTCCACTGAAGGTCCATGTGGGGTCCATACGGTTTTCAGTCACATGGACCTCACATGGACCCTCCCTACGGGTCCATGTGGGGTCCATGTGATACCTCTTAGTGTGTACGTAGCATGTGGACCCGACATGGACCGGTGAGGGCCACATGGGTCCGATGGTCAGACATTCCTACGGGTCCATGCGACGCATGGACCCCACATGGACCCCGCATGGACCGGTAGGTACAATCACATGGACTTCGCGGGGACCACTCAGTTATCATCACATGGACCCCACATGGACCGGTGAGGGCCACATGGGTCCGATGGTCAGACATTCCTACGGGTCCATGCGACGCATGGACCTCGCATGGACCCGTAGGGAATGCATCACATGGACCCAGCATGGACCCCTCGCTCGATGGGTTCATATGATTACCCGGCAGGTCCATGTGGTATTTAGGCGGGTCCAAGCGATGATCTAGCGGGTCCGTGTGAGTATTAAGCGGGTCCGTATGATTATCCGGCGGGTCCACGTGGGCATTAAGCGGGTCCATGTGATTAGTATGTGGGTCTATGCGATTATTCTGCGGGTCCATGTGATTATTTTGTGGGTCCATACGATTCTTCGGCGGGTCCATGTGGGTATTAAGCGGGTCCATGCGTTTGTAAAACGGGTCCATGTGCTCTGCAAGCGGGTCCATACGGTTATTTAGCGGGTCCATGTGATTATTTTGTGGGTCCATACGATTATTTTGTGGGTCCATACGGTTATTCAGCGGGTCCATATGATTATTTTGTTGGTCCATATGATTCTTCGGCGGGTCCATGTGGGTAT
>LGRX02020448.1:0-12569 GCA_001247695.2 Cymbomonas tetramitiformis
TCCACCCAACAATCGAGCTAAGAGGTTCCGCACAGCGCGCGTTCCGCACGGCGCGCTCCGCACAGGACGCGCGTTCCGCACGGCGCGCACAACCAGCGCCTGCTCCCCACAGGGACACGGACCTTGAAGAGGTGGTCGCCGGCGGCTTGAGCGTCTTGCCCAATCAGGACGAGGATCTCACGGACTCGCTTCTTGATGCGCCTGCCAACCCCCTCGCGCCGCCATTCCCTCAGAGGTGGGCCCTCAGAGGCGTGCCGCTGCTGACGCGTGGACGAGAGTGCAGTACTCTCGTCATACCAAGGCGCCCGACTGCTTCCCGGTCCGCCGCTGCGGAGGGCACTTTCTGCCACGTGGAAGCAGGGTGATCGCGCGCAGGATCCCGTACATTTGATGCAAACCTCAAGTGGGTGAAGGCGGGGAGAGGGAGGAGGATCGCCGGGTGCGCGCGGCCTGCGCTGGAGCGCCGCGCAGGTGGCGAGCCGCGCCAGGCCGCCAGGTGGCGAGCCGCGCCAGCTGGCCAGCGCAGGGCTCGGGCAGCACCGCACCGGATGTTCTCCCGGTGAATCCAGATCTCCTCCAGCTCGATCCACACCCGAGAGCTCTTGTGATCCTGCGGCGCCGGGCATCCCACAGTCGTCAATCGAGGCCCCACACGCGCCATTGCCCCCTCCCGCGCAGAACCAACCACCTCAGCCGCTGAAGGGCCCACGTGGCGCAATTGTGAAAGCATTGAAGGACCCACGTGGTGATAATACCAGACCATTCAGTGCCCGGGTATTAGGCTGGCCATACTCCTATACTTCCATGCGTTCTTGCCACATGGACAAGGAAGCACTTGGTTGGTAGGTCCCTCAACGAGCCTTCACCAATGGCAGACCTCCTTGAAATCGGTAAGTGTTACTGGTGACACACGAGACCGCCACGAAGGTGACTGTGGCGTCCAAGTTTTGACCTCGATCAAAACAGTCATCATGTGAAGCTGAGGTTTAGAACCTTGGAACTGTTCAAGCCTTTAACGAAGGCGCTTCCTGCTCAGTTTCTAAAGGAGTATGGCGAGCCCAATACCCGGGCACTGAACGCTCCGGTGTTATCACCACGTGGGCCCTTCAATCGTATCGTCCCGTCCGCGCACTTCACTGTGAGTGCATTGTGCCATAGTCGCTCCGACAGAAGCTCCGTGTCAGGCGGGCGGGCTGCGCGGAGGGCCACCGAGCTGGAAGCAGATGGAGCGAGTGCGACAGAAGCCGGCGACTCGCACCTTCAGCAGCTCCACCTCTGCAGGGGTGAGGCGAGCTTGGTCGATGCCGGCAGCGCAGTCGTGCTCCCCCGTGACCACCCCCATCAGCAGCCCCTTCAGCGCCTCCTGCTCGCGGCTCACGGACGCCTCCGCCCCCACTTGATATGCCTCCCTCTCCCTTTCCTTCGCTTCCTCTTCCTGTACACCCCTCTCCACGCCCCGCCACAGCCCCCAATCAGCTTCACCCAGACTCAGCCCTCTGTCTTGTGTTGACCACCCCTGAGCCCCCCCGCTTCCGAAACCATCAGCCTCTGTCTCTGGCTGTCCCTCCAGAACTTCTTGTCGCTTGCTGTGAAAGGGAATGCCATGAGCCTGCCTTCTTTGAAGATAGGCATGCTGCCGGTTGCCCTGGTCGCACGCCACGTGGCGCCTTCAAGAGCCGCAGGGATCCCCAAAGCCATCACTCCCCGATACCCAGCAACATGCCCGTACCACAGATACCAAGGCCGGTGCTCGCATGCAGCCGGCTCGATGCATTTGCGCCCAATGCATTGCATCGGCGAGGGGAAGGGGGCGCCGGTCGCAGGCGCTTGCCTTCGCCTGCAGCAGCGGCCGGCTCACATCGCGCGCAAAGCGAAGCTTCTCAAGCTCTGCCTCGGCACGCGTGAGCATGTCCTCGTGGGGGGCATCCTCCTTCAGGGCACGCCAGGTCTCATGGGTTGTGGTCTCCGGGGCATTCCATCGCAGCTCCGAGAGCAGGGCCTGGGTCTCCTCCATCACCAGGTCCATCATAGGTCTCAGAAGCTCCCTGCCAGTGCACAGCGCCTCCATGATACCCGTCAACCTCGAGGCTCCACGCAACACGAGGCTCCTCTCGGTGAAGGGCGGAGGGGGGGGAAGCAGGGAAGGGGAAGGAGGAAGGAGGAAAGGGGGAAGGAGGAAAGGGGAAGGAGGAAAGGGGAAGCGGGGGAAGGGGAAGAGGAAACGGGAAGGGGAGAGGGAAAGGGGGGGGAAGGAAAGGAGGGAAGGGAAAGGATGGAAAGAGAAGGGGGAAAAGGGGACAGATATTTGAGGGGAGAGAGGGGCTTCCACCAACAAGACGGAGGCTCTGCAGAACGCAAGGGGAGCTGGGGGGAAGGTGGAGAGATAAGTGAGAGGTCATAGGGCACCTCAGCTCCTTCAACTCCGTGGCGACTATGTCGAAGTGCTGCGTGGCAGGTGCCGGCAGCGTGCTCACCGCATCCTCGCAACGCGCCCGCACCTCCTCCTGGAGGGAGCTTGGGAATCGGCTCCACAGCGCATGCGCCTGCCGAGCTCCACAAGGCGAGTCAATGAGGGCACCTCCACCCGGGCGTTGGGGCGAAGAACAAACGGTTGGGAGAAACATCGGACGCAACCCCCCCTTCCCTGGAACATCTTGCGAACGAGGGAGGTGGCTATGATTTGGTGACTCACTGCCGAGCACCCCCTCGCGAGTCCCCAGCGCTCAAAGGGTGCCGACGGCATGCGGCATGTTGCACACTGGTGGGGCTATCAGCGCGGCAAGATGTGGTGAGGCAGCGGGTAGTGCCGGGGCCACCTCTCCCAGCAGGCCGGTGATCTTCTCGACGCGGCTCTCGCACACGGCGTCGAACTGCTCTGAGGCCTCCTGCACCCGGTGCATCTGCAGCTTCCGTGTTGAGAGATACAGCTTCGCCTGCTGCACCGTGAATGGGTCGTCTTCTCGGAAGCCGATCAACTCCCAGCGGCCGATGATCTCTGCGGCCCACAGAGGATGGGGGGGGAGCGGAGGCGCAATGCCCAGCGGGTGCAGGGGGTGGAGGAGGGGAAGGGCTTCAGCATCGCGTCTTACTAGTGCGACGCGTCCCCGTGGGAATCTCGTCTCCCCTCGTGCGACGCGCCCCCGTGGCGGCGCAGGGCCACAAGGAGTGCTATGCGCCTAACTATGGGGTGGCCCGCGTCCAGCCTCGCTCCAATGTTCATGCCGCGCCAATGATCGTGTGGCTCCAACTGATTGAGAAACTCTTGGACCGTCCATTGGGTCCCCGCAGGCGGTCCCCAAGGCTCTGTCGCAGCTTGTCAGGTTCCTCAGGGCTTGTCAGGATCTCCACAGCCTGCCACGAATGACTCGGAGGACTCCTCGTGCAGCGCCCTCGAGCCCCGCGCGCTCCTCCGAGCCCCCCCCACACCGCATCGGGCGCCCCTTGGACTGTACTCAAATCACGAATCCCTACGGCTCGTCTGCAGACATCACCGTTCGTGATGTCTTCTTGGATTCGCAGAGCACAAGGCTCAGAAACCTTCGGGACACTGTGCACAGAACACCATAGCGAATGGGCCCAATTCGTCATCGAGCGTCATTGCGCAGCTCAGGAACATCGCCACACCTGAGCTCAGCATCCAAGAAGTTCGCTATCGCACCCCTATATGTCCATCATGGATGGGCACTATCGGCTTTCGCTGGGGAAGGTGACGCAGTCTCAGGGGGACCGCGCTGTGGGGGGCACCTGAACAGCAAGGCGAGGGGGGCCACTGAACAAAGAAGGGGCGAGGGGGGCCACTGAACAGCAAGGCGAGGGTGGGCCACTGAACAGCAAGGCGAGGGGGGCCACTGAACAGCAAGGCGAGGGGGGCCACTGGAACAGCAAGGCGAGGGGGCCACTGGAACAGCAAGGCGAGGGGGGCCACTGAACAGCAAGGCGAGGGAGGGCCACTCGAACAGCAAGGCGAGGGGGGCACTGAACAGCAAGCAAGGAGGGGCACTAGCCAGTATGGCGAGGGGGCCACTGAACAGCAAGGCGAGGGGGCCAGAACAGCAAGGCGAGGGGGGGCCACTGAACAGCAAGGCAGGGGGCCACTGAACAGCAAGGGGGCGAGGGGGGCCACTGAACAGCAAGGCGAGGGGGGCACTGAACAGCAAGGCGAGGGGGGCACTGAACAGCAAGGCGAGGGGGGCCACTGAACAGCAAGGCGAGGGAGGGCCACTGAACAGCAAGGCGAGGGGGGGCTACTGAACAGCAAGGCTGGGCAAGTGGTGCTCGGACCTGCTAAAGCTCTTGACCGCCGCTCCACGATGCCCTCTATATCCTTGAGCTCCTCCTGCATGGCCTTCAGCTCGTCCTTCATCTTCAGAGCTGCGCCGTCGGACATCTGGCCGGCCTGCGCAGTCGATGCAGCACCGCCGCTCCGCGCCGTCCACTGAACCCCCAGCGCGGGTCTCGCTGGTGACAACCGCAGACACACAGCTGGCATAAATGCCAGAGGCCGCCATTCCTGGATGCTTGAATCACAGGCACCGCGCGAAGGGGTGGGCGCGGAGGGGGTGGGTACGGAAGGGTGGCACTCATGGCGCGTGTGCGAGCGGGCGAGGAAGGGCCACGGGCTGCTGCGACATAAGACGGCGGCGCACCACTTCTTGCATCTGCATCATGTCTTGCTCATTCGCACCACCGAACCGCAATCCCATCCGTACACGGGACACCACCTTATGCCACGTCGCCTGCGGGCACCCACACTCGCCTCATCCACCTCATACCGTGAGCCGCAGACCCGTCGCTGTGGAGTGGCGGCGCGTGAGCCAGTGGCTGCGCCCCTCGCCAACTCCGAGGGAGGTGCAAGGTGGAGCCGCCCGCCGAGCCTCAAGCTTGGCAGCCAGTGACGGCCAAAAGCCCCCTCACACCGCGCCGCACCTCAGAGCGTGTGCGCTCCGTCTTCAGCGCAATCCCTACGAGCCATTCTCTGCCCGCATTGTTATAAACTACGTCTTGTTTGTACAATACAAAGCTACCTATTGTGGGGCGCCAGTGCGGTGGGGAGAGCAACGGACGGCTGGGTGGGACGGTGATGCAGCACCGCGTAGGGTTCTACAGATACGGTGGCTGTGCTGCAGGAGTGAGGGAGTGCTGGCCTCGCAACCACCGTCTACGAGCTTAGTTCCCCGACGGTCGCGTTGGTGCACCGGTTCGCGCGACTAAGGGGCGGCAGGCAGCCTCCAGCCAGCTGAGGGAGGGATCGGCCACCGCCCGGTTGCAGTGACGTGCTGTATTAAGTGTCCCGTTCCACACGAATGTCCCAGCGCTCGAGTCCCCCCCTGCCTTGAGGGTCCCCCAGCTGGCCCTTCCTTCCACACCTGGCGCATGCCACGTGGCGCCACAAGGGCGCAGAGCGAAGCACTTCTGACAATGTTCAAGACTTACCTTCGGATCGAATGGCGGAAGGATGCCTACAATGTACTTGAGCCGTCGGATCGTGAAGAACAGCGAGTAGAGCTCCATCTGCGTACAACAGCCATGACGCAACGGCCCTGCCACGTCAACTGATTGCTCCCCTAGGCCACTGAAGGTGTCAAGAAGGAGGCTTTGAGGATGCGGTGAAGCTATTGCACGGGGAAGCTATTGTCTCGAAAAGAAAGAAAGAAAGAAAGAAAAAACCACGCCCTTTGGGCGTATGAGTATATCAATTTCCCCGGCCCTACTCTGGGCCGGTATTGTTTATATTGTCTCGTCGGAGACAAAGAGCAGCCGTTGTTGTGCGGACCGTCGGATGGTACGCCATGCACTCAGTGGCCACTGATGTCCTTGGCATATTAATAAACAAATATGCACCTCCTCCATGCTGTATTGAGGGGGGAAGGGGAGGCGCGGGTAAGGGGGGCAGACATGAAGATATAGGGACCACGTGGCAGGATGCTGGGAGGAAGGCAGATGGTAAGGGGGGGGAGAGGGACCTTCATGGCGTGCCGGACGGCCTGCTGCTCCTGAATCGCTTGCAGCTGCGCCCACAGCTCTTCCTTGCCGCTCGCCAGCGATAGGTCGAGGACGACCACAATCGCTGATGGGGGAATCCCCCGCTCGACGGCTTCGTCCTCCTCGTTCTGCACGGTCTCCGCGGCACTCCCCGTCAGGCGTCATGGCGAGGCTCGAGGCGCACCGGAGCGCCTCCCCATTGGCCGCCACAGCTCCGAACCTCGATGCACGGCGACGCATAGGGCGAAAGCCCCACCGTTCGAAGCCACGAGAGTGGCGAGGGGCGGTGCACGTACCTCAAGAGGTATGATTGATGCCCTGCCGGCCTCTGGGGTGACGGAACTTCGCGAATCTCTCGTTTGGAAAATGGAGGACGATTGGATTAAAGAGGCGAGGCTGCCACCGCCCATTTGCCGGCCCCTCCGCCACGCGATCTTAGAATCGTGCAAGTCACTAAGCTTCGACCGATGCTCCCTCCCAGACACACGCGTCCTCGCGCCACTCCACCATGCCGCGTCTCACCTCTCCGACGAGTGATCTCAAGAACGGAGCCTTCGAGCGTGGGGACCTGCCCTAGCATGCCGCCGCAGGGCTGCAGGCGTATCAGCCAGGTCAGCAGGCGTATCAGCCAGGTCAGCAGGCGTATCAGCCAGGTCAGCAGGCGCATCAGCCAGGTCAGCAGGTGCATCAGCCAGGTCAGCAGGCCAGGCATAAGGTACGGCCAGAGACCAAATCGGGGAGTTCCTTGCTCAACTGTAAAGAAAGGCATGGCAAGCTCGTGTGCGTGGTGTCCCAGCTCACGAGTGAAGATGGACGACTGGCTCTTGCAGATAGGGGCATGGGATGCCGGGAGTGCGCCAACCTCTTCTCGGTCTCCCCCTGATCGGGCGCCCTTTCCCCGATTCTGTCCCGCAGGGGCGGCCTGCCCTCCCCCCCCGTCTCAATGCCTTCACTCTCGCAGCTCCATGTTGCTCGCAACCCCGCACGCTCCCACAGCTAGCCGGATGAGGAGTAGGCGAAGCCATAAAAAGGTCCGTGCCATGTGGCTTTCAGCTCTCAGCAACAAGGGGACTGCGTAGCGGTTAGGCACTGGGCCGTCATCTTAGATCACCAGTTTTTGGTAACCAGTATCCAAGCTTCCGGACTGCGTGCAGAGAAGCGACGCGGGCGGAACTAAGGGATTGTGCCCACGCTGAGTGATCACAAGGATTCAGCACACAATCAGGACACTTATCCCGATCTTCCGGGAGCTCACTAAGTGAAGAATGGGACAATCTCTGTGTGTGCTTATCCTTTAACGGGGGGGGTGCTGGGTTGTGCTATGTAGTCACGCTTAGGTGCTACGAACACCTCAGTAACACCGGCGCACCATGCCTAGACCTGGTTCATGATGCTGGGCTGGAGCGCTAGATGATGGCGTGCGTGGGAGCCTCGAGGGAGTGTGAGCCAGCCCCTCCTCTGGGACCCAGGCCAAAGGCCCAATTAGAACCGGGTTCCAGAGGAGAGGCTAGCTCACACATGATACGTCCACACCGAGGGTCACATGCGCACGCCCCCATACGTAGGTCTAGAGCGCTCCAGTGTTTAGCATCTATGAAGACCAGGTCTAGGCATGGTGGGAAATCTCCGCTCGCCGTCGAGTGCGGACACTCCAAGGGGTGTTCGTAGCACCCCTCGCCGTAGGACCCGACTTCGCATATATGGTACAAGGAGGCCCGCATATCCATCCATCAACCCCTCCAATGGGTTGAACCATACCCCGCCCTATAGAAGTCTTAGAAGCTTCTAGTACATGCACACCGACTCCTTTCGGCTTCCCTGGGGATCTGCCTCAGCCAGGCCAAAGGCCCAATTAGGAACTGCGACTCCTTTGGCACACCGTAGCCGCAGAAGACCGGCTGCACTATGTACCCACGCCGGGGATCAAAGGATTCAGCACACACTTCGGGACACTTATCCGGATTCTCCACGGTGTGTGCTTATCCTTGACCGACTCCTTTGGCACACCGTAGCTGCAGAAGACTTGCTGCACTATGTAACCCATGCCGGGATCAAAGGATTCAGCACACACTTCGGGACACTTATCCGGATTCTCCACGGTGTGTGCTTATCCTTGGACCGAATCTTTGGCACACCGTAGCCGCAGAAGACTTGCTGCACTATGTAACCCATGCCGGGGATCAAAGGATTCAGCACACACTTCGGGACACTTATCCGGATTCTCCACGGTGTGTGCTTATCCTTGGACCGAATCCTTTGGCACACCGTAGCCGCAGAAGACTTGCTGCACTATGTAACCCATGCCGGGGATCAAAGGATTCAGCACACACTTCGGGACACTTATCCGGATTCTCCGGAGCTCATTAGTGAAGAATGGGACCCCCTAAGCCTCACTGAGCCACCCGAGCCCCTCTGCATCCGCATCGCCGTTGTGTGTGTGTGTATGCTTATCCTTGCGACTCCTTTGGCACCCCGTAGCCACAGAAGACCGGCTGCACTATGTACACCGCCGTTGTGTGTACGTGTGTGTGCTTAGCACGTATGCGCCAGGGACGGCATTGTGAGATGGCCGACAGCAAGGGATGAGACACGGCGGAACTAGCGAGGAAGCCAGGTAAAAGAGTTGGAAGCTGGGCACCTCGTTTACGGAGGTGGTGGCGACGGCAGTGGCCTGAGACGTGGGCCGCCAAATAGGGTGCCAATGCTCATCAATATGTTTATGCAGGACCACGCCCTCCGTCGTGAAGAAACCGCCGGTACCCACCGTGACCACCTCGCCGGACTTGCTCGTCACATCCACCTTCCCTGAGTCAGCCCCATCCATATCCCTGCCCCCTGTGTCACAATTCCAGGCATCCGCTTCCCGCGCTCCATACAGCCCTCAATGCGGGCGCCCCTCCTCCGCCCCCCGCGTCAGCAATCTGGTGGCCGCAAAGACGGGCTCGAGGATGTGAAGAGCAGGGGTAGAGAGACCCCACCTTTAAGCACTGCGCACACCTCCATGTGATCATCTTGGCTATCTCCAGCTCGGGAAACCGAGTCATCATCCTGTCGGAGACCCCGCCTCTTGTCACTCACTCCTCAACCGTCGCTTGGCAGCACGGCGCGGTGATGGCACTGGAGCGGCGTTTCTGTGCGGCTCCGGCAATCACACAGTCCGATGCATGCCCCGACACACGTCATCGCCATGTCAGCGCCTGCACGCTTCGTGCTCACACATCCGAATCTGGGCAACTGCTCGAACCGCGTCCGCATCAACGCGCCTCCTCCCCCCTCCAAAATATGCTCCGGTGCCGATAAGCTTTCGGGCATGGCGAATCTAGGGTTAATTGTAACAGCTTGTTCACTCGCAGATGGTTCGGAGGACGCAGCGGCGACACATGCGAAAGGTTTGAACCGCACGGGCGACACATGTGGGAGGTCTAAACCGCACGGGCGCAACAGATGGCCGCTGCGCAATGACATGGATGGAGGCACCGAAGTGCTCCTGCCGAGACGCCTGCCCCGGCGAATCAGCGGTACGCTCATTTCCCCAATATCTACGCGGAGGCACCAGCCGAACAAAGCAGCCAGCGATAGTGCGAGGACAGTCGGGGTGCAGGCGGGACGTGTCACGCGCCTGCAACACAATCCTAGAGTATGCTTGCATGTAGCAATCCAAGACATCGTCCCCCTCGTGCACGTGGAACGTCGAGGAGAGCGCCCGGAGCACCGTCTGCTGCCTGCACGTCACGCGGGCTCACGCCGCACCCCCCCCGCAGGTTACGCAATGCAGCCAGGACTGGCATTCAGGGAAAACGCAGGGGCACCGCACTGCACTGCTCGGCGCATGGCTCGGAAAAACGCTGAGCGGGCGGCGCGGCTCAGGGCCACGTCGAGGGGTTGTGGGAATAAGCATGCGGGGGGCTTCGAGGTTTTGTGGGCGCTTACTGGGGCTGGAAGTACTGGATGGACATCGACCTGAAGCCGTCTTCGCACAGCACTCGCCTGCAATCCCTCGTGCCCCCTCCGCGTTAGGCGTCACCCGTCATTGGGAGTGGCACACGTTAGCGCGAACTCTCACACTCCACGGAGGGCCCTGGCCGCGGTGGGGCACCCCAGAGGACGGGCCCTTGCCATGGAGCGAAGAAAAGGCTAGGAAGAGGGGGGACACGCCCCGCTTGTGGGAGGGCCCTCCGCAGGAGACTGGAGGCGGTCCCATCACGCGCGCCCTTGTGGAAAGGAAGTCGCGCCGGGGAACCTCGAGGCGAGGGCGGGCGGGGGAGGGCTTGCCGACGCGCGAGAGCCAAGCGCTTCATCTTGTCGAAGACGCTCTGCCCGGAGTGCAGCAGGATCTTCTTGGCCAGCTGGCGATGCTCGGCGACAGCGATGATGCACGGCTCGGTCGTCTCGACCGCGAGCTGCCCGCACGCCCACGCCCCTCAGCTCCGCGGGCGCTCTGCACACACTCTCGGCCCAGGGACCCACGGCAGCCCTCTGACAGCGGCGTGCAGGGTGCGCAGGGACGCCGAAGCTCGCAGCAGCAATGAGGGAGCTGGGAGGGTGCGGTGAGGACTTCGCCCCCCACCACACGTTCTCGGCTCGAGGGAGGGACGCGGTGCCCGCACCAGCCGCTCGTTGGGCTGCCACTCCTTCGCCTCAGTGTGTGTCTCTCCGATACGGAGAATGCCTTCCTCGTTTATGACACCCCCTGTGTCACCGTGCCACCCAGCGCCCGCGCCTTCGACCTGCGCCGCACCCTAAGGGATCTCTCGCCGGAGACTTCCAAAAGTTCGCCAAGGATAGCCACAGGAGGGCCCGCTGTTTGAGTACGAGCGGCGAGACACGGAAGTCAGTTCTGCTGCTGTCACGAGGAGTGGTTGCGGGCTGGAGGGTAGCTGTGCTTCTGATTGCCATTCTACGGAATACAAGGCGCGAGTCACCGCATAGATCCATGGTGCACAGGCGGGCGAGAAAATGCTGGGTGGAGCTGTAATGGGCACGCACCGTTGCACATGTAGCAGTTGATCTCGCTGCCGTCGGCCAGGTTCGCATAGGTCAACACCACCTGGCGCAGCACCGGCGGCCCCTCGGGGCTGTGTCATGGCCGGCCCATGCAGCCCGGCGCCCCCCTCCGGACGCGCTGGCTGCTACAGGGCGGCCGCTGGCGTAACTGCCGGGCACCGGCTGGAACCACAATGCATTTCTAATAGATAGATGCCCGACGAGGGGTTGCGCAAGAGGGCGCTGTCGCAGCATCCTGGACGAAGTGCCCGAGGGTTCAGATGATCTCATCCAGGGGTCAACGCTGGTCAACGCAAGTGGCCAAAACGGAGGCATCCAAGATGAAGGCGGACTCGCGAGAGGTCCCATCCACCTGGCTGATGGGGGTGTCAAGTGACACCCAGACAGCTGCCGCTGACATATGATTCGCCGGGAGGCACATTAACGGGGGTCCCTGCGGTGCCCACCCGTCCTAGGGAGTGATCACCTTGCCCCGCAGTATGATGAAGGTCTGGTCGATGTTGAGGCGATGGTACCCGCGGCAGTTGAACAATGTGGACCCCTCCGCCTTGGAGGTGATCTGGAACAGCTTCGATGCCTGTTCGCACATCCCGAGGCCACACGCCGGCCCGCACGCTCTCAGAGCTCAACTGCTGCTCAACAGGCGCGGGCAACGGGTGTTGCGCTACACTGGAGGGCCCGAGGCGCGCCACGTTTCAGGCCTCCACCCCACCGGAGGCCGCTCGCCATCCCCACACAGAAACGTGCAACACATTCGGGCAGCGCGCCGCCGCCTCAAGGCGAGTTTACTGGCGTGGCGGAGACCGCGCCAGAGTTGAGATGCACGCGCGTGCGACGGCCGGTACATTGGCGACAGGAACTGACCCTGATGGCGGCGTTTATGGGGACGAGCGAGAGCAGCCAATGTTCTGAGAAGGTGTAGCCGCTGATCAGGTCATGATAGCTGTCCATATTCTCTTTCATCACCTGATGTTGCCACCACCCGCCAGCCGTCCATCCTGAAGCATTGTCGCGGAGCGGCCGATCGTGTGCGGCGCGCAGCAAGGGGCCCTGAGCGCGAGGATGGGACACTGTTTTGGAACGGTGGGTGAAGAACGTGGGTGAGCGTCGAGCGCTTCAACATAGCCCAAACCCTTCCGCGGTCGAAGGCGCGAGTGGACGCAACCGAGGTGGGCAGCAGCAGGCACCATTTTGGGGATGACCCCGGGTATACTCGGTCCAGAGGAGATCGCGGGGAAGTGCGGCGCTGGCGAGGGACTAGACAGGCAGGGGAGGAATTGGGCAACCCGGTGCTTACGGTGCAGTCTTTGATGTGGATCTCCCCGAGGGCGATCAGCTGCTTCACAGCCACCGGCATCAGCTTCGCGACCACACTTGTCTTCAGTGCCGTTGCCTGTGCGCCACGTGGACGAGTTCAGCTCAAAAGCTTCATCAGGGTCAAGGAGACAGAGGTGGGGAAAGTCAGCGCGCAGGCTAAGGAGATAGACGTCGAAGAACTGCATGAGGTGGAGATGGACAAGGAGGAAGATGGACAAGGAGGAGGAGGATGGACAAGGAGGAGGAGGATGAACAAGGAGGAGGAG
>LGRX02020452.1:0-32522 GCA_001247695.2 Cymbomonas tetramitiformis
CACACCTGTGTTGGCAGCATTGGAGGCTTTTCGCGCCGTACACACCTGTGTTGGCAGCATTGGAGGCTTCATGTGCTGTACACGCCTGTGGAAATCACGCCTTTATGATTTCCGGTGTCCATCCGAGCGCTTGCATTTCCCTATTTTACAGCGGAAGTGGGCGGGTGTGTGGCACTTTCGCAGGTAGATCCGAATTTCGCATTGGAGTTGCACTTGCAATGATCACAACGGATGGCGAATTATATCAGGGTGCTCACACAGGCGATGCAATCCACGCCGTTTACATGGCTATACAGGAGATCAACAATCAGAACGAAACCTATAATGGCGCCCTGCTTCCATACCATGGTGTCACCTTCGTCCTGGAGGATTCCAAATGTGACATCGACTACGGAAGAATTGCGGCGCGCTCGCTGTTTAACGATTGGGATGTAGAGGTGGTGGTTGGCACTTCCTGCTCATCCGGATCGCACGGTGCCCAGAAAGTGTTACATGACAACAGTATCCCACAGATCTCAGGATTCGCCGCCAGCACCTCCCTATCGACGTCTGGTGTTTCATCCAGCGACGACGCTTTCCCATACTTCATGCGCACCATTCCTTCGAACAGCAACGAAGCCCTCGCCATGGCGGATGTGGTGCGTTATTACAACTGGTCGCGTGTCGTCACGGTGGCGGTGGAGGACGAGTATGGCACAAGCGCCGTTAGCGCCTTCCACGCGGCGGTGGAGTCTCTGGGCGTGCTCGTGCGCGAGGAGGACCGCTTCACATACCCATATGGCACACAGGAGTTTGCCACGGTGGTGTCAGACCTGGCGGAGACCCAGGCGTTCATCTTTGTGACGTTCGGGCATGCCCGGGAAACCATCAGCTTGATGGAGCAGGCGTACGCTGCGGGCGTGGGCGGGGTGGGGTATGTGTGGCTCGGCGGTGAATCGTCAACGAACTCTGCGTTACTGTCGGAGTCGCTGTCCGGTAGTAACCTGTCGGAGGAGGAGAAGAACGATGTGCTGAGAGGGTACATCGGAGTGCGGCCCTTCGTAAACATGTCGACCAATGAGTATGCAGCTTTTGCGGAGCGATGGGAGGCGCAGCCGGCCACGCTGGATGAGGCGACGGGGGAGTGCAGCTCGGAGCTGGATGACGCGGGGTTGCCGATCTGGAAGCGGGCGAATGCGGACGGCAATGGCACAACCTACGAAGCTACGAAAATCGGATTGGATGGGATCTTCTTTTATGAATCGACGTACGTTGTGGTTCGGGCGTTGCACGAGCTGTTGGAGAAGCAGAACCACAGCAAGGCTGCCAAAATCACGAGACAAGAGCTGATGGACGCGATGCTGGCGCAGGATTTCGTGGGGGTGTCTGGGCACGTGGCGTTTGATGACGCGGGGGATCGGAGGGGGACCATAATCTACGAGGTGATGAATCATGCCGGGAACTCAACGCTCGAGCTCATCGGGCTCTGGGATGTCGACCGTAAGTACCGACTGTGTGAAGAGCTCGGCAGTGACCTGCCGTGCAGCAACGTTGTTTGGTCCACCGGTGAGTTCGTAGCTCATGCGTGTGCCCTATCGCTTGCTGCAAACGCCAGTGCGAAGCCATTTCAGACGGGAGAGGGGACACGGCTGCACGCGCCGCCCACAAAAGCCCCAGCACCGACATGCTCGTGATCATGCCTGCAGCATGCTCGCCATGCTCGAGGATCGAATGCAAAACATCCGCATGCGGGGTCTCCGGCATTGCTTTGGGATGCCATTGCCTTGGCGCTGCACAGTGCCGCGCGCATCGATTGATGAGCTGGATGTGCCATGCGCCGCGGGCATCGGTGTCAACTCGTTTTCCGAGGTTCACATGGTCAATCGGCGGGTATGCATCGGGCACGATCACGGTTGTGGACTTCTGCAGATTTGGAGATGAGTCTTCGTGACTGCACCCACGTGCCTGGCAGTCATCCCGTCACATCATCGCGTGTTTTGCAGTCATCCCACCACGGCAGCATGCGCCTTGCAGTTATCCCGCCACGTCAGCATACGCCTTGCAGTCATCCCACCACATCATTGCGCGTCTTGCAGTCATCCCGTCACATCATTGCGCGTCTTGCAGTCATCCCGCCACGTTATTGCTTGTCTTGCAGTCATCCCGCCAGCAGATGTCTGGAGTTGAAAGGCGAGGAAGATCGCCAGAGCTTATTGCAAGCACCGTCCCGGCAGTCCTGGCGCCACTGCACAGCGATTGCACCGTGTTGCCTTTGTGACCGCTCATGCCCGGATCACTTGGAGCGCTCAGGCGGTTAGATTTCGATTGCAGGAGTTAGCGGGCTTCTAAGCTGTTCGATCTGGCAAAATAGAAACGTGCTGCACTTTTAGAGGTTTCTCCTCTCTCGATGGAGCCTTCCTTCGTGCGCCGCTCGATCGAGATGAGGGTTCTGTCGGTTTTCTTTTTGGAGATCCTTCACACATTCTACCGATGTACCGTACCAATGTATGCTGCCTTCCAGTATGCTGCCTTTTCATCGGGAAAGCGTGCAGCGAGAGGGGGGCGGGCTGCTTTGCACCTGAAGATGCAGCTGGTAGTGGGGGGCGGCTGCTTTTGCACCTGAAGATGTGCAGCGAGAGGGGGCTGCTTTGCACCTGAAGATGTGCAGCGAGAGGGGGGGGCGGGGCTGCTTTGCACCTGAAGATGTGCAGCGAGAGGGGCTAGCGGGCTGCTTTGCACCTGAAGATGTGCAGCGAGGGGGCAGCTGCTTTGCACCTGAAGATGCAGCGAGAGGGGGGCTGCTTTGCACCCGAAGATGTGCAAGCCGAGAGGGGGCTGCTTTGCACCTGAAGATGTGCAGCGAGGGGCTGTGGGCCGCTTTGCACCTTGGAAGATGTGCAGCGAGAGGGGGCTGCTTTGCACCTGAAGATGTGCAGCGTGAGGGGGTGGGCTGCTTTGCACCTGAAGATGTGCAGCGAGAGGGGGCTGCTTTTGCACCTGAAGATGTGCGCGAGAGGGGGGCTGCTTTGCACCCGGAAGAGGCAGCGAGAGGGGGGCTGCTTTGCACCTGAAGATGTGCAGCGAGAGGGGAGGGGGGCTGCTTTGCACCTGAAGATGTGCAGCGAGAGGGGGGCTGCTTTGTACCTGAAGATGCAGCGAGGGGTCTGCTTTGCACCTGAAGATGCAGGGAGAGGGGGGCTGCTTTGCACCTGAAGATGTGCAGCGAGAGGGGCTGCTTTGCACCTGAAGATGTGCAAAGCCGAGAGGGGGGGTGCTTTGCACCTGAAGATGTGCAGCGATGGGGGCGGGCTGCTTTGGTACCTGAAGATGTGCAGCTTTAGGGGGGGCTGCTTTGTTCTGGAAGATGCAGCGAGAGGGGGGTGCTTTGCACTCCGAAGATGTAACCGAGACGGGGGTTGCTTTGCACCTGAAGATGTGCAGCTTGAGGGGGCGGGCTTTTGCACCTGGAAGCATGTGCAGCGAGAGGGGGTCGGGCTGCTTTGCACCTGAAGATGTGCAGCGAGAGGGGGGGGGGCTGCGTTGTGTCTGCTCACAGGCTCGAGCTCGGTTCCAAAGGCGAACTTCGTGAAGGTGGGTGTGGCCCTCGCCGCCGCATCCAAATCAGAGACGGTGGCGCCACTAATGGGTGCGATCCGTCTTGCCTTGCGCGAGATCAACGACAGCCCTACCTACTTGTGGGACGTCATGCTTCGGTTTGCTCTGCAAGACTCGGGGTGCGATTCGGCTGGCGGAAAAGAGGCGGCCGCCGCGCTGTTAGATTGGAACGTGGATGTGGTCATCGGCAACCTGTGCTCGGAGTCCACCAAAGGCGCGCAAAGCTGGCTCGAGCCCTCGAACACGCCCCAGATCTCAGGGTCCTCATCTGGCGCCTACCTATCGACGGCTGATGATTCGTCCGGCGAGGACGCGTTCCCGTACTTCATGCGCACTATCCCTTCAAATCAGTATGACGCCGTTGTCATGGCGGATCTGGTGGATTACTACAACTGGTCGGCCGTGGTCACGATTGCGGTGGAGGATGAATATGGCCTCAGTGGCGCGGAGAGCTTCCATGAGGCCTCTCTGTCGCGCGGCTTCAGGGTGCGCGCTCAAGACCGAATCACATACCCGTATAGCACGGAGGACTTCTCCCAGGTGGTGCAGACGCTCAAAAGCACCCGTTCTACCATCTACGTATCCTTCGGGTATGCTCAGGGCACCGCGCGGCTGATGGAGCAGGCGTACGCTGCGGACGTGGGCACAGAGGGGTCCGTTTGGCTCATGTTCGACGACCAGGCGCACATCTGGGGGTTGCTGTCCGGTAGCGAGGAGGAAAAGAACGAGGTGCTGAGAGGGTACATCGGAGTGCGGCCCCTCTTGAACATGTCGACCAATGAGTATGCAACCTTTGCGGAGCGATGGGAGGCGCAGCCGGCCACGCTGGATGAGGCGACGGGGGAGTGCAGCTCGGAGCTGGATGACGCGGGGTTGCCGATCTGGAAGCGGGCGAATGCGGACGGCAATGGCACAACCTACGAAGTCTGCATCGGGATGAACTACGCCGCGGCGTCTTTGGATGGCAACGTCATGGCCGCGTACTACTACGACGCGGTGTACGTCGTGGGTCGCGCATTTCATGATTTGTTGCACTCAGGTGCGACCACTTTGTTGGGGGCCGAACTGAAGGACGCGATGCTGGCGCAGGATTTCGTGGGGGTGTCTGGGCACGTGGCGTTCGATGACGCGGGGGACCGGAGCGGGACCGTATCGTACGAGGTGGTGAACCATGATGCCGGAGAGGGGGCTCTAGTGGCGCATTGGACCCAGGATCTTGGATATGTGGAGTGCATACAGCGCTCGGCCGACCCGAGCTGCAGCGCAATCTCTTGGAACACAGGTACACCTCAGGCGGTATTTGTACCTTCAGGCTTTGCCGCTTCTCATTTTGTGCGCGTGATGTCAAGTCACGGGCCCACCCTGCTCCTGCCTGCTGATTCCCGGAGGGGCTTCTGTCATTGTGCTCGGGCCGCGCGGTGCATGTCCGGGCCAGCGTACGGTGCAGCCCGTTGCAAATGTGGTCAGACCCTCAGGTTCAGGGTTCAGAAGATGCCGGTGGGTGTCGTTGCAAGGAAGGGCACAAGGCGTGCTGCACTGTGCTCCCGGGGTGTTTCAGAGGGGTATGAATTCACCGAGCGTAAAGCCAAAACCATGTCCGTATTTAACAACTAACAATATTTCATCTTAAATATGGAAAGCGTCCTCAGAAGACATGGTTTCAGCTTCACCCTCGGTGATTCCACACCCCTCGGTGTTACGGGAGCGCATGTACGCACAGAGGAATACATATATCCCTGCTGTCAGCATGTCATCGTGTCATTATGTCATCATGGCATCATAATGCGAGGGATATGGTGTGGTCGGGAGTGGTGTACAGCCGATAACACAGTACCGAAATCAGCTGACTACCATGTTGGGGTGGTTCTCGATATACTACACCACACGGACACCGACACCCACGCCGGCACGTCTCTATCTGCCATCAGGATGGCGCTGACCGAACTGAATGAGGACCGCACGATCTTGCCGGACTTGGCGTTGAAGTTTGCGGTGTATGACTCAAAGTGCAACGCCTCTGGGGGGGACGAGGCTGCGCTTGCAGCGGTGCGAGAGTTTGACTCGGATGTGGTGGTAGGCGCCACGTGCTCGGAGGCGAGCGAAGCCGCGCAAGAGCGGCTGTGGGGTGACAACGTTCCGCAAATCTCAGGAGGCGCGACCAGCATCTTCTTGTCGACATCCGGGGACGCCTCCGACGTTGATGCGTACCCATACTTCATGCGAACCAGCTCGTCGCACGCGCACCAAGCGGCCGCCATGGCCGCTGTCATGCGCTACTACGACTGGTCGCGTGTCGTCACGGTGGCGGTGGAGGACGAGTATGGCACAAGCGCCGTCAGCGCCTTCCACGCGTCGGTGGAGTCTCTGGGCGTGATTGTGCGCGAGGAGGACCGCTTTACATACCCATATGGCACACAGGAGTTTGCCACGGTGGTGTCAGACCTGGCGGAGACCCAGGCGTTCATCTTTGTGACGTTCGGGCATGCCCGGGAAACCATCAGCTTGATGGAGCAGGCATACGCTGCAGGCGTGGGCGGGGTGGGGTATGTGTGGCTCGGCGGTGAATCGTCAACGAACTCTGCGTTACTGTCGGAGTCGCTGTCCGGTAGTAACCTGTCGGAGGAGGAAAAGAACGAGGTGCTGAGAGGGTACATCGGAGTGCGGCCCTTCGTGAACATGTCGACCAATGAGTATGCAGCCTTTGCGGAGCGATGGGAGGCGCAGCCGGCCACGCTGGATGAGGCGACGGGGGAGTGCAGCTCGGAGCTGGATGACGCGGGGTTGCCGATCTGGAAGCGGGCGAATGCGGACGGCAATGGCACAACCTACGAAGTCTGCATCGGGATGAACTACACCGCGGCGTCTTTGGATGGCAACGTCATGGCCGCGTACTACTACGACGCGGTGTACGTCGTGGCTCATGCGCTGAGCGATCTGACGGAAACGCGGGGGGAGAGCCGCAGTCAGATAGCGGGGGCCGAGCTGAAGGACGCGATGCTGGCGCAGGATTTCGTGGGGGTGTCTGGGCACGTGGCGTTCGATGACGCGGGGGATCGGAGCGCTGGGCTGATGTACGAGGTGGTGAACCACGCCGGGAATTCGCGGCTCGAGCGTGTTGGATACTGGGACGTCATGATTGAATACAGCGAATGCAGCGGAGAGCCTGATTGCCACGCAGTGGTGTGGGCAGGAGGTGCGCCGCTGTGAAGGCGCCTGCATGTTGTTTAGGGAACTGCTGCTGCTGAGTTGTGCGCCACCGTCTTAAACGGATTCAAGGTACGAGGTGAAATTTCGCGATGAGGAATTTTGTTCGGTTGCGATGTTGATTTTTGCACAAATGAGCCCAATTTGGTTCACCTGGTCAGTTCGATGAATCAGGCATCCAAGCTGCCTCCAAGCTGCCTCCAAGCTGCCCTACGGTGTCATGAGCACATCCGTCTGTCGCTTTCTTGAGAGGGAATGTGTCGAGTCCGGTCACACACGTCCAAAGGGGCCTATTTGGGGCTCGTCACAGCTCTGCGGAGTCTCCGATCTCGCGCTCCGCATCCCTTGACGCGCCTTAATGGTTTCTCGGCTTCACTGAGCGCTCGCCACGCGGGCGGAGACTCGGCAGGGGACAACGTCGTGCCGGTGGACGGCACCTGTGACGACACAGGCTTCGTGTTTGACCAGAACACCTGGAGCTGCGTGCCGTGCCGGGTTGGTACTTTCTACAACGCGAGCACTGGCGCGTGCGTGCAGTGTGCGGCCGGCACCATCTCTCTATCTGCTGGAGCTACCACCTGCCTGTCGTGCAAGGAGATCGACAGCAGCTTCTATCAGGATCTTCCTGGTCAGGCACAGTGCAAGGTGTGCCCGTTTGGGGCTGACTGCTCGAGCGGCGTGGCTGCTGTAGGCCACGCGGGCTACTGGCGCGACTCCGACGATCACACACGCTTCTACGAGTGCTATAGCACCGGGCTGCATCGTCCTTGCCTCGGGGAAACAGACCCGTACCGTGACCCAGGCTGCCTGGAGGGACACACCGGGCCGCTGTGTGCCGCCTGCGTCTCCGGCTATGCCCCCGAGCATCTCTTCTGTCGAAGCACTTGCAAATCGTGCTACAACGAGGGATACCTCAGTCGAGCCGAGCTCCAGGCGCGCCTGGCAGCCGTAGGGCTCGCGTTCGCCATGCTGGCGATGGCATTTCTGTATTGGCCATGGTTCGCGTATTGCAGACGCGAAGCTCGAAGGAGCGCACCAGCTGAGGAGGGGGAGCCTGGGGAGCTGATGGATTATCTCCCTCTCAGACTGCTCGCACGAGCACCCACGACCAGGCTGTTCCAGGGAGAGAGGTACGTGTGCGAACGAGCGCACACCCTCCGATCCATGGAGATCAGCAACGAGGGGATGAGGCGGCTGAAGCTTCTCTGCACGCGCCTCGGGCAGAATATGTGGAGCACGTTACGGCGCTGGGGGTGCAGCTTGTCCAGCCTGGCGCTCTCCTTCACGGATGTAAGGCACGCCGGAGCTCGCAGCGATGACGCGACCGCGGCTCGGCTGTGGGACCTGGCCTGCGAGGTCATCGCGGCGATCGTTGCCTTCGTTCAGGCGCGCGCCCGTCTTCCCCCGGCGCCCCAGTCATCAACAGGGGCGGAACTCGCGCGCGCGGAGGGGGGACGTCTGCGGAGTTCGGTTCGGCGACTGCTTGCCGTTGGGAGCTGTTTAACGTGCACGTGGCCGCTGCTCGCGGCGTTGGTTGGGTATCATGTCACGACCGAATCCTGTTTCTGAATGCGTACGCCTCGTCTGGAGTGATTGCCAGGGGTGTGCTGTGCGGAGAGATTCGGCGCAATGGCGTTCCTCCATTCTCTCCGCTGCGTGTATGGTATCCTTTGGTGGGAGGCTTTGGTGGCCCTTGCAATCGATTTGAGCAAGGCGCCAAAGGCCTCTGATTCGTGATGGCATGTGTCACGGGACTGGGCACTGGGCTCAGGTTGTTGGCAGCTACGGACAAATGAATATCGATTGGCCAGGGAACATCGACGCCGTCGTAGTTCCGCTCTCGGAATCCTCTTCCTTTGGCAGCACCAGCTTGCACAATCTGTACTGCAAATTTCCTAGCATTGCTGGCTTCTTCAGCAGGTGAACAAAGGAGACAAGGGGGGGAGGGGGCAGAAAACAGGAATCTCGCTTGCATAGCCCCACTGTCTTGGCTGGCTGGCGTGGTGGAGCTAGGGGTTGCGCGCCTCGGGGCTGAATTGGCTGGCGTGGTGGGCTAGGGGTTGCGCGCCTCGGGGCTGAATTGGCTGGCGTGGTGGAGCTAGGGGTTGCGTGCCTCGGGGCTGAATTGGCTGGCGTGGTGGAGCTAGATCAGTCTGTTCGATCGGTCCGAGGTCCCGATGCTGTGGCACTCATCCGCACTCACTGATGAGCTAAATATGTATCTTAGGGAGCAGACATCCACTGATGAGCTAAATATGCATCTTAGGGAGCAGACATCCACTGATGAGCTAAATATGCATCTTAGGGAGCAGACATCCACTGATGAGCTAAATATGCATCTTAGGGAGCAGACTGGCCGCTGATGAGCTAAATATGCATCTTAGGGAGCAGACTGGCCGCCGCTGATGAGCTAAATATGCATCTTAGGGAACAGACTGGCCGCCGCTGATGAGCTAAATATGCATCTTAGGGAACAGACTGGCCGCCGCTGCAGATTTGTAAAGCAAGGCTGCAAGCCGGAAGCTACTTCGGTCCACAAGGCAGATGTGATGACGGGGGGAGCTGTCATGGGCAGGTACTATTTTAACCTCTTTTTAGTTTTGGCGATCGTGGCAACGTTCTTGCTCCTGTATGTCGCCGCCGGCGGTTTTCTCAAAGCCGCGCGACACCTTCAGGTGAGGACGGCAGCTTGCGCTTTGCCACTGTATGCGCCACGTGTATATATGAAAACTCTTGGGTGTGGCATTACCCCAGATGCGTCGCAGCGGTGCCTGAAACAGGGACAGTTTGTTGTGACAACGGATGACCACCATTGGCCGCTGGCGCACGCGCCCTTTGCCGCTATTCACGCCGTGTGCGCGTGTGTGTGCATGGATTTGGACTTCCTTTGGTGACGAATCTCAAACAAGAGGTATCGGCATCAGAGAAAGCTGCCGTCGCACCCTGCTCGGAGGATCAAGCCATTTCGCACACTGTTGGTGGCTGGCCGACGTTCACCAACCACCACCGCTGGAAGTACTAGCCGCGGCCACCCTAAGTCCCATGGGGTTCCAGCTCGCCCAGACTCACTTGTATATCCTCTGAGTCCGGGAGGTCCCCCTGCCAGGCCCGCAGGAGACGCCTGAGGGAAGGGCACCCTAGTCTCGTCAATCCTCGCCCTCCCCTCCCCATGATGTGTCATTGCCACGTCCGCCGGGTGCCAAATACCCCGCCCCCCCCACAGCCTGCATGTGCCAAGAAGCCGTGCCACTACACAGCTGACGCCACAGCTCACACCCACTGGCTCGCTCATCCCGCCAGATGTCCTGAATACTCCCTAAGAGACGTGACACCATCATGTCAGCTTCGCTTGCCACCCCTGAAGCCTGCTCTGGCCGCTCGGACTCCCCACCAAATCTCAGGTCACCGATCCAAGTGCCTCCCCAAAACGGTTCCCTCAATTCATCCCACGTGCAAGCCGCCCGCCCTCCGCCCGTGCCTGCCTGAGAGCTGCCTGCGTGCAAAGACACGCCTGCCTGCAATGGGAATAAGCCGTGTGTGGCACCCCCACCCATTCCCATGCCCCCGGACCTAAGCCCCTCGCCGTGTTCACCTTCCCCAGCCTCCATGAGCCGGCACACCCGATGACGTGTCACGGACCCCGCCCTGTTCCTGCACGCCGATTCTTGCTTCGGGGTGATTGGCTGTCTAGGTTTGGTCGGCATACCCCACGCCCCTCAGCGTGTATGACGGTCACCCTGGGCTCTAGTGTCGCACACTCATTTGTGCCACGCGCTGAGCTTTGTCTGATAAGGGGATGCCGGTGTTCATCGTGGGATCGAGCAGATCAATGCTGATCGTGCGATCGACCGGAGCAGCGTTCATCGTGGAATGAAGCAGAGCCGTGTGATGCATCAGGAGGAGGCTGGACCATGCACTTTTTTCCCTTTGGGATGGCTGGCGGGTTGCCGAGGGATATCGTGCACCGAAGTGCATGGCCACCTCTCAGTGGACTCGATTACTGATGCTGTGTCACATGAGCACTTCATCACACGGTCGTTGGCGTGACAGGGCAGCAAGACCACAGTGCCAAAAATTGGACTTTTGGAGGGCGCAGGTGTTCCGCATGGTCACACTCAAGGCGATCATTCTCGTGCTCTTTTGTATATATCCCTTGTTTTCGTTTAGACTGATGCTGGTCTTCCCCTGCAGGTGCGTGTGCATGCGGCAGTAAAAAGCATGTTTCGCTTTCCCACGCGAGCTGAAGCCGCGTTTGCTCTGCCACGTCAGCTTCCGCTTCCGAACCTCATGCGTGAAAGTCAAATTCCGACGGGGAAACTTTCGCGTTGGGCAAAATGAAAATGAAAATGTTGGCGCAATGCCTAATCCCGGTGGACTTTTGCTGCGGCCGTCCACGTAGGCGCCTTTAAAATGAAGGAACCATCACAATGCCTGCTGCGATAAAATCAATTTCGCGCGTGAGCGCCTTTCAAGTGTCCGTGCAAAATTCACGGCACCTCGAGGGCTCGACTCCATACGCGGCACTAAAACGCGGCTTCAGCTCGTGACGGAGAAAAGGCGGGAGAGCTTTGCGCAGCCTCCCTATTCCTTAAACCCGGCGCGCTCGAGATGCGCCCTCCGACCCCCGACATCCATGCCCGCGCCGCAGCTCGCCCATGCACCGTATCCTATCATCCATGCCAGTGTGACCAGATGGACATGCTATCTTGTGTGCCATCCTCACCCCAAAAATATCTCGATGTGGCGGCTGGCATCGGTCAAGGCATGGCCGGGGCGTGTTTGCAGAAAGATATATAACATTTCCTACCTGGTGCACGATATGAGCGTCCAATGCTTTACAATGCAGCACACCAGGGCACTCCTCGTCGGCCTCGTGTGCGGGGTGGTGCTCTTCATATGCGGGGTGCCCTTCTTCTTCTGGCGCTGCATGAGCGCCTTCAAGGTGCCGTACATCGTCCGGCAGAAGGAGCTCGATGTGCGGATGAAGAACTTGTTGGTTTACTTTCTGTCGCAGCCAGTGATCGACCGGCCGCAGTATGACGTCGCATATCAGGACTTAGATCCAGCCCTCGTGGACATCATGCACGCCCACTTCCATGACAAGAGCTGCTCCTCGTATCTTGAGCGATACAGCGCCATGCACCCGCATAGTAGCTGCGCAGAGAAGGGCGACGCTAGAGGCCTCGACGCGTTGCGCCACGTGGCAGACGGCGCTGTATCGTGCGGCACGCTCTCCAGCAGCGACCAGCACGAGTTGAAGGTACTGTATGCGGACCAGGGCACCGCCGCAGCGGACGTCTGTACTCAAGGCGCGGGTGTCTCGACCCACATCGCTAAGTCAGGAAACCAAGAAGCGAGAAACTTGAGTCAAGAAACGAGAAACTTGAGTCAAGAAGCGAGAAACTTGAGTCAAGAAGCGAAAGTGAGGATGCTACTGGAGTATGCCGCAGGAAACACAAACCTCAACGTTTGCCACTTCAGCTGTCAATGGTGGCTGCATCTAGAAGAACCGTATGACAGCCTGCATGCGACACGAAAGCTGGAGCACGATGCAATTGTCCACATCGGATTCCTTTTTGCAGCCTACCGGCCGGTATTGCACTGAAAAGAATTTTGTTGATCGTTGAATCTTGTTCCTTATTTGGTGCCCTGTGTGCACATCAGTTTCGCGTTTTTTCTCAGACACGTTTAAGAATCTGGAGCACAATAAGCGCCAAGGCGCGTGCAGGTTTTGTTTGCCCCACAAGCAAGCACATAAGTTTAAGGTCGGCATGGGTTGTTCACAGGAGCTTTATTACTTTGAGATCATCGAGTCAATACGAAAGTTCTTGCTGGTCATCGTTCCGGTGGTTTTCGATGACATAAGGCTGCAGCTGCTTTCCTCAGCACTCGTGTGCATCTCTCATTTGGTGGCATTACATCACTTAAAGCCCAACTCGAACTATCTCACCCACCTAGTAAACCTGTGGAACGTGCACGTGCTCCTCCTGTACAATCTATATGGCTGGTGCATGCTAGTCGACCTGATAGCTGATGATGGCACAGATACCAATGGTGGAACAATCGTAGCTGCATCAATTGTCATTGCGATAGGCATACCCGGCCTGGTGTCTGCTGCTCTCATGGTTCAGTCACTTTCGGTCGTGCTCGCAAGATACCGCAAGCAGTGGTTAGAAAAAAACGATGAATCACAAGCTCTCGCAAAGAAAATGCCATCCAAGATATAATGGCGGCGGAATGATGACCGGTAACGAGTAAGCATAAGTGTAGACGGCGTAGTTAAACACAAACCAAGTAAAGAAACAGTACCTATTTCGCTATATTGCCCGTGTGACAGCGACTGATTGAAGTGTGCATCGATGCCAGATTAGATGCACGATTCGTATCGGCCCATCAATGCAGATCACGGCTACATTGATGGGAGGTCAGCCTTAACTCCTGCGTTCTTCCTTTGTGCAACTTTACCTCCATGCTCTTTGCGATTCGGGGGGAATGCATACCCCTGTTTAGAGACGCGGGCATTCGTAACAACCGATTGCCTCATGGGCCATGTGGCGCGGCCGAGAGATAGGTTGATACTGATATGTAAAAGTTGACAAATTTAAGAAATCTAAAGCCGATCAATTGTGACACATAGTATCAGACGTGCAACCGATTAATACCGATAGGGTTGGGTTTCAACCGATAAATCGAATCATCAGCGTAATCGATACCGGTCCTTGCCAAACGCCAAACCGTATCCTACATAGCTTCATCGAGTCCATATCTACCGCGCGATCTGTCACCTGACATCTCAGTCAGCGACGACCGGGCACACTCTGCACGAGACATGCATAGAAATATGAAAAGGGGAAAATGTGCGAGGAAATCACTAACCCCTCCTCTTGGCGGTCACGTTTCCCTGGGGTCCCGTGGTGAATTTCAAGCAGTTGATGAGTTTCCTCTGCCTCTTCTTCTGTCCCTATTGCCCCTGCCTCCTCTAGGGGTGACATCATTTCCTTTTCCCCTGGCTCTGCTTTTGCTGGGGTTGATGTTTTTGCTGGTTTGCGCAGCCGTATTTACCCATTCTGTGGGGTTTCCATGGAGTGTCTTTTGCATCGATTGGGCTAGCTTGCCTGTGCACCGTCCCAATCCGCCACGTATTTATTCTGCACTGTATTCCCCTCCTTCCCACCCGGGCAAGATGTACTAGGATAGTAATCCTAGGCTACAGTGAAAACACTGAGAAAGGTCCAAGCAAGCACCCACAGAACCATATGTATCGATATATCAAGAGAGATAAATACTGAGAGAGCTGGCTATATATATATATATACAACTATATATATATATATATACGTTGTATATATATAAGCTGCAGTTCTCCCTCTAGTCGTGAGTGTCTCATGCAAACTGTGTCCAGTCACTGTAAGACGATCAATCTGAGAAGACATGTGACAGATCTAACGGTAGATATGAAATCGGCTAATAATATGATCTAACGTTGAGCTGCAACGGCTGTATCTCGGCACACCACCTGAGGTGACCGGACTATCCACACCGTAACATTATATTGCCAGAGCCAGATACGTAAACTGTCGAAAAAATACCAATGTAACTGCAAACTGGCGGAAAGCTGACAAAGTCCGCAAGGTGAAAATCAAAAGAGGAACTGTGACAAGTGGCAGGAATAACATAAACCAGTGACGTCAAAGTCCGCCAAGTAGTTGCGACCTGCCCACTAGGATTTCTAATAGGAACCAGTGTATACATGGAATCACTCACAACCACTGTTCATAACCATAACATCCAATCCCAGCCCAGTGTCCAGGGTCCAGTCAATGCCACGGTTCAGGAACTGCAAGCTGTGCTACTAAATAGCTGGGTGCCCAAGCTCATCCCCCCGCCTGCGGTCATGCGAGCATGCCCGGCGGGTATATGCCCGGCCCATCAGGTGGTGGAAGACTCCAAGAACCACCATGCTGACAGATACCCTACAAGGACGGCCGCGTGCTGCCCCTCTGGGAGGATACGTCTGGGGACAGACCACACATCAACGTAGGCCAGTTACGGATAGGGATGGTCGCCGCACCCTGTCGATAGAGCAGTCGAAGCAATAATAAGACATGTAAGCTCGATCATGCCCACAATAAAGCATATAACCGTATCATTCATAGCAGGCGTCGACTTCGTGAAGATATCGGTCAGATTGATGTTGGTGCCCACATAGACGGGTGACTGATACCCAGCCCGAACCCAGCCCCGCACACAGTGAAAACGGATCGCCAACACATGCTTGACCTTTGCGGAGACGGAGACTGAATAGCATTCCCCATAATAGTCTGGCAAGCCGTGTTCTCGATCGAGAGGGGGACAGGTAGCTCGAGGCGGGGAAGGACATCGGATTCAGCTGCATACATATCAGAGCGGTAGGAGTGATAGGCTGACGGTTCATCTGTACAGTCGGAATCATCAGACGACACATCCACAGCATGAGGCAAGGCATTCCCCACAGCAGGCCCGTGGGGGGAAAAAAGGTTTTCGAGGAATAGATTGGTGCTAATCGGGGAATATAAATTATGTCCATTTCTGGGGAGTAGATTATATGTCACACGCACATGCGTCTACTATCACCGTTTGTATTATTTCCCCCCCACCCATCTTTTCACCTGTTCATCTGTTCATCTGTTTCCCCCCCACCCATCTGTTTGGTTATTGCAAACATGAGGAAGCCTCCGAAAAAGTACACTAGGGTGTGCCTTTCTTGCCTCAAAGGCGGGCGTCGTTGTACTATTGAACACACTGATGGTATGCCTTTTATTGTCCTCTATTCAAGAAAGAGGACACGGTAAAAGATTCTCCTTAAAAAATGAAAGGCGCGTTGCCCTTGCTTTCCACGGTCCCCTTGTACAGTTGACTACATAATAAGTGTTAGGAACAACTTTTTTTGCGCAAGCAAGATTACGGGGCTTTCGTTGAACCAAATACGGGGCTTTCATTGAACCAAATACGGGGCTTTCATTGAACTATCAGATACTGGGCTTTCGTTGAACCAGATACGTGGCTTTCGTTGAACCGGATACGGGGCTTTCAGTGAACCAGGTACGTGGCTTTCATTGAACCAGATACGTAATTCTACGAGTTCCTGACCACGATACCGAGTGTGCAAGCAATTCTGCTTAAATTAGAAAGGGTTGGAAGCAAGAACCGTTCGGAATCTAGGATGCTTGACGGTTCTTGTGAGGGGGGGTAATGGGCGTGATTCGAGCCAGCCAACTCGACTCACGCCCAACAGGGACGCATCCTGCACAACATGATCATATCACGCATATCATATAAGCATAATAAACACATATTGACCGTTTGGCAGTGCAATTTCACCTCTAGCGGAAACGAACGCGGATGTCAACCGCGTCCACGTTTCCGCTAGGCGTTTCTTCCCTCATTCGCGCGCTCGTGTGCACGAGAGCCTGGGCAACGAATGAGGGAAGCGTTAGCAAAAATAGTATTTCGTATGCGTTGATTTCCCTAAACAAATTGCACAGACTGAACGGTCAACCACACATCTCGTTGTGGGCTGACGCGTTCATTTGGCGGAAGCGGGTGGAATTTAAAGAATTTGAAACCCGCAATAGTTGCGCTATGGGTTTTCATTCTTTGCGAAACGGGTACCCACATACTAAGTAGGGATATGTGCTAATATTTGGAAGCAAAAGATTACTCAGATTAGTATACAATAATCTTAGGGAGATCTTTATTTCGCTGGACAGGGGCACACTCCCGGAGAGAAAACCTTCCGCCTTTAGTTAAAATTGCATATTTGACAAATCAGACAGTAAGTATTTTCCCTAAGTATTTTCAGACCTGTTCTAGTTCTCCAAGTATTTTCAGACTGTAATACTTACAACTTAGTGTTGTCTCGCGTGTTGTCAGCTTGTCACCAAGCCTAAACTCGCGATCTCACTCCCAAAGTGACCAAAAGCCGTTCGATCGCCGATCGTTCGGTTTTTTGTCACTTTGGGAACACGCCTGAAAATACTTAGAGAAAATACCAGACAGGTCTTTGCAACCAAGCCGACTTCAGTTCTCACATGACATAAACGTACCGTTTACGCCCTCCCGAATCTGGAATTCACGGCCGTGAATATTAAATTAAGGCTTCACTGCACGTATACCCCACACTGTTTGCGAGTAAATTAGATTAGTGCTCAGTTTGCAGTCGCGACTGCGAGCTAAGCTGATAGGCCCTTATAAATTTCATGCACATCGCATAAAAACTCAAACAGCGGAGGGGTTCTCGTGCGTTCTAGCGCACGATACTTGGCACCAATATTGCTAACAGCAATATTGGTGCACCCTCAAACGCACAACCTCTGATGCAAGCTATGCGCAAAACGCGTGCTACACATCATGGGTTTGGGTACATGCAAACCCAAACCCAAACATGCCAAACAGCAAAGGGCTTCCCGTGAGTTCCAGCGCCCGTAACTTTGCAAAAGTATTACTAAGATATATATCTTTTAGTTGCCAAAGGCCCAAGGCCTCAAAAGCCTTGTGCACGAAGCCATCAATTTATTTCTTTGGCAGATTTATTGGGTTTGTGTTCGAGTTTACCCAAACCCAATACATGCCAAACTGAAAAGTAATTCCCGTGCGTTATAGCGCGCGAAACTATGCACAAATATTCACAAGACATATATATTTCAGTTCTCAGAAGCTCAAGGCCTGAGATAACTTGTTGGCAAAACCATCAATTTATTTCTTTGACAGATCTATTGGGCTTGGGTTCGAATGTTTCCAAACCCAATACATGCTAAACAGCAAACGGCTTCCCGTGCGTTCTAGCGCACGTAACTGCGTAGAAATATTGCCAAGATATTTATCTTTGATATATTCGAAGCAGAAGGTCTAAGAAAGTCTGTGCGCAAAATGGTATAACCATTTCTTTGACACAGATTTTAGCGCGATATTCAAACTCATAAATCTGGGTCAAAGAAATAATATGTTAACTTCGCGCACAAGCTATCGCAAACCTTGCACTTCAGAAATGTGAAATATATACATCTTATCAATATATTTTGCAAAGTTACGTGCGCTGGAACTCACGGGAAGCCCTTCGCTGTTTGGCATGTTTGGGTTTGGGTTTCAAACCCAAAAGGCATCATGCCAGCACGCGGCCATCTTTAATATACTCAACGGCTTGCCATATGCTCTTGAGGGTGCACTGATATTGCTATGAACAATATCACTGCCAAGTTTCGTGAGAAGATTCTCACGAAAACCCCTATTATGCAAAGCCACAAGTGGTTGAAACCATCCATCTCATACCGCACCAACTTAGCTTGCAATCGCGACTGAATGCTAAGCTGATGCGGTTGCGGATGGGGCCAATCGATAGCTCAAACCAAAGGTATTCACCTAATGAATACAAACGCTTTAGAATCGAAAGGTGGGAAAATATGTGCTTCATGCTACATGCAATAAATTGTTTAGAAGAAGGGGGTGTGCCAGACGCAAAATATTGCACACGCTGAACCGCTTGCGCTTGTACCTCCGCGGTGGACACGCGCGGTGGACACCTACAGTAGTGATAGTTCATAGTTGATAGTACAAACGATAGATGGCATGTGACATATAATCTATTCCCCAGAAACAGGGGGGCAGAATTTCTATTCCCCATTTAGCACCAATCTATTCCCCAATCATTATGCTACCCCCGTGGGGTGAGCCCTCAGACCCAGGGAGCAGGAGGGAGTCCGGGCCGGACTGGCCGAATCACATGGCACGAAGGATTCTTGAAGAAGTCGGCATCCCGCTGCTGCCGCGTGTTGTCAGGCGGACCAGCAGCCGCGGACGTAGCCATAGCTGCAGCCGAGAGTGGGCGCTGCTGCGCATTTATGCTATAACCGAATATCTCGGTGATCATGTGAATGGCGGTCATGATTTTCTGACCAGTCGCCGAGGCGGCCACATACTCCGAGCCAGTCGAAGAAATCTCGGTATCACACTGACGAGAACAGACCCAGTGTAGGAGAATACCACATACAAAGAAGGACGTAGTGGCGCTGGTTGGGCATTCGCGGACGACACCGAAGCCTAGGAGTGTTTCATAATAGCATTGGACCTGCCTACCGCGAGTACTGCCCGATGCACGTCAAGTATCGACTACCTTGCGACCGCGTCAACGTGGACATCTTCGACCTCCAAGCCGAAGCTGGAGACATCGTTGCCACCGACGCGGTGACATGCCGCGTTGCCCGCGAGCGGTATGTGCGCATTAAAGGTCGAGTTCCCCGCAAGCAACGACAGGATTCTCGAGACTCTCGCCACGACCGTCGCCGCCGCAATAAAGCACACCGAAGCCAAGGTCGACCGCCACTTCAGACTTCACCACGAACAACAAGCCCAACGCCACTCGCGGACATGCGCTCCTCGCGGCAAAGGCGCTTTTCGTGTCGTGCGCGACACCGCTCCCGAGCGGGGCGGTCACGTACACTCAAGGCCCCACAACTACCGATCCGAACGTCTCCGTTCGTTTGTCGCAAAACGGGGAAGGTAGGCGGTGCCACGATAGTGACCCCGATGCTCAGACGAGAAGGGTAGGTCATTCTTTCATTGACAAGGCGGATGCCCGAAAGCGAGTGCTTATCGCCTCAATATCGGTGGCCCGCAGCACGACAAAGTAGCGTATATCGAGCGGAGGCGCCGCAACTTCGTCCAGCGGGCCAATCATCTGACTAATCTGAGTCAGCATTGGTCAGCATGCTTTGCTACTTGGGGCGAGCCGGGACAGCATGCCAAGGACATGTCCGACCAGACCCTCCTGGACAACCCGCCCTACGTTTCTAGACGCGTGCAATACATCGTATTGAACACATATTGCAGGCATATTGCACGCGTATTGACAATACACGTTCAATACAATACAAACTGTTACAATATGTGTGCAATATGCCTGCAAGCGCTCCAACATATGTTCAACATAGTATTGAAGTGAGCCCTCACGTATTGGAGACATATTGAAGTTCTGATGCAGAGAGTAATTTCAATATGCCTTCAACATATGTGTAGTATAGGGTTGGAGACATGCACCATGCATGTCGCAAACACTATGAAGGCATGTTGCAGACATATTGCCCACATATTGTATACATATTGTATACATATTGTAAGTCAACATTCAATATGTTGGATACACACTGCGGACCTACTGCATACGTATTGAACATGTAAACTCAATATGTTGTATATATATTGTGGACCTATTGAATATGTATTGAAACGGAACATTCAGTATGTTGGATACATACTGCGGACCTATTGCATACGTATTGAACATGTAAATTCAATATGTTGTATATATATTGCGGACCTATTGCATATGTATTGAAACGGAACATTCAGTATGTTGGATACATACTGCGGACCTATTGCATACGTATTGTACCAGGCACACTCCTGATAACTTAAACATATTTCTTTTCTTTATTTTCTTCCTTATTTTCTTTCTTTCTTTCTTTTTATATTTTCTGCTGTTTTTGGTGTGTAATATTAACTTCACAGTCTTATATTCCACTGTTTTATTGCATGACAAACTCTGGCTTCTAGCCTAGAATTACAATCACTTTTCCGATATAATGTCTGGTCTCAAACCTAATACATCTATATCCTTATGTTCAGTCTTGGCGTACAGCCTAACACTAACATGTAAAACTTGTCCTTAATTCATTCTCTTGATCAACACTAACTGAGGTCCACTTTTCCAAGCTTCCCTTTCAACATGTTGCTCTCTAACAATCACTAGCAGGATTCCTGTATTGACATCTGCCATCGACCAATCATGTGCACATATATGCCTGATTCTGGTACTCCTCCACCAATCATCAGGCAGATCACGATATTGCCATTGCAGATCTTTCTGGAATCCACCAGATCCTCAATATAATTATTGTCATTGCAGATCTTCTCCTGAAATCTGCCTTGCCATCAATTATTTCTTCATACAGCTGTGACCGGCATGCAACAAGGCCCTTGCAGCATGCAACCACCCGTCACCAGCATGCTACCTGGCATATGTAGCATGCAACCTGGTCTCTGTCGCATGCAACCTGGCCTCTGTGGCATGCAACCAGACATCTGTAGCATGCAACCTGGCCTCCGTGGCATGCAGCCTGGCGTATGTAGCATGCAACCTGACATCTGTAGCATGCAACCTGGCCTCTGTCGCATGCAACCTGGCCTCTGTATGCAACCGACATCTGTCGCATGCAACCTGGCCTCTGTCGCATGCAACCTGGCCTCTGTCATGCAACCCGACATCTGTCGCATGCAACCTGGCCTCTGTCGCATGCAACCTGGCCTCTGTCGCATGCAACCTGGCCTCTGTCGCATGCAACCTGGCCTCTGTCGCATGCAAACCGACATCTGTCGCATGCAACCTGGCCTCCGTGGCATGCAACCTGGCCTCTGTAGCATGCAACCTGACATCTGTAGCATGCAACCTGGCCTCCGTGGCATGCAACCGGGCCTCTGTAGCATGCAACCTGACATCTGTAGCATGCAACCTGGCCTCCGTGGCATGCAACCGGGCATCTGTAGCATGCAACCAGGCATCTGTGGCATGCAACCAGGCATACGCAGCATGCAACCAGGCATCTGTATCATGCAACCACTCGTCGGCAGCATGCAACCAGATCTCTGTAGCATGCAACCCCCCTCTGCTCGTACCTCCCGGTACAACTCCTCCCCATTCAAGAGCGGCCTATCTCCCGATGCCGCTCCCGGTGTCTTCAGGTATCATGCTCCCCGAATTGAAGATGGTGGAAGAGATGACGCAGTAACGGAGCTGGTACCGGGTACACGGCATGGGCATCTCGCGCCCCTGGTTGCTGTGAAGACGATGGTCCAAGCTGAGCAGTCTCAGGGTGCCCTCCGGTGGCCCATTTACATGCGCAAGGTGTTCGCGAGGTGCACTCCAGCAATGGCGTTGGTGGAGGTGAGCTAGTCCAGATACATGTCGGCTTACGATATCGCTCTCCATACTTACAGTAGGTGCAAAAAAGAGGTTGTGGCAGTTTACGAACCACTGACCGCAACCGCAGTGCATTCGGGTATCTTCCCTCAGGGTTTTCAAGAAACCAGTGCTTGGGCTTCAAGTACTCAATAGCATCCAGGGTGCATTTCACACTCTTGTCTGCTCCTTCCAGATCAGGAGGACCTCCCGTAGTGCGCGCCTGACTGTACTGGGTGCATGGAGGGCTGGCCCAGATGACATCAAAGAATCCCGGTGGATACTGAGTGGGGTCCCAGTCCTCCATTGATGCGAGATGGTTGGGTTGCCAACGTGGGTCGTTGTCGAGCGTAACCACCGAGGCAGACGGGAAGCACTTGGCAAACTCCCTTTCCACCGATCCAGTTCCGCTGAACAACACCAAGATTCTCACTGGCCGGGTCTTCCGCTCTTCAAGGTCGGTGATCACCACTAGCTCTCCATTCCCCAAGGTTTCCACCCGCTCCCACGGCAGACAGAAGTCTTCCGGTGGAGAATCCACTTCCGGAACGTCACATGGGTGTTCCATTAGCTGGGATAAGGTGACGCCAAGGTGAACGGGCTGTCGCTGTTGACGTTGCCGTCGGTCATGCTCAGTAGACTTCAGCATGTCCGCCTGCATGCCTAATCGTCGTGCCTCGAACTCCTTGAGCTGCTGATTCTCCCCGCCTCTGTCCATCTTGTCTCTGGAGCGCCACTGGTCGTGAGCTGCCGAGTAGCCCGTCCAGCGTACCTTCCATTCCTCCACGGCTTTACCCTTGACCATGCGTACACGATACGCCAGGATTTTGTCCACGTGAGCTTCCGCTTGCCCATCTACCATCACCGGGTCAGGTACGGGCAGTTGTGCTCGAGATGCAAACTCATCCTTGCCGGAGATGTACGGCTTCAGGCGGTGCTGCGCAAACACGTCGTGAATGCGCCAGTGCGGCGGTAGGGCCAACCGATATGCCACCGGTGCCCCGCGGTCCGCCTCTGCCAGCTCCGCCTGCAAATCGCTGTAGAAGCACTCCACCACGGTTACAGGTCCATGCCAGCGCTTACCGAGCTTTCGGCACAGCGCACGGTCCATCACCTTTTCCGTCAGATGACGAGCTTCGATCCACACCAGATCCCCCACTGCGTACTTATGCTGCTTGTGGCGCCGGTCGAACTGCTCCCGCTGGCGCTGCTGAGCCAACTCAAGGCGGCCACGCGCGTCTCGCAACTGCGACGAAAACTTCGCAGCCATCTCATGGGCGGTACCCACCCCCCCTTTCCGTCGCGCAGAGCCAGGGAGAGTTGCAGCTTCCAGGAAAAGGTCTAATTGAGACATCGGGGACACCCCGTAGCATAGCTCAAAGGGCGTGAACCCGGTGACGTCACTGCGCGAGTCGTTGATAGCGAACTCCACATTCGTCATGTAGAGGTCCCAGTCATCAGGATTGGCACCCACGAACGAGCGCAACATGTCCTCCACCACCCGGTTGGTGTGCTCCGCCTGTCCGTCTGAACGAGGGTTGTATGGAGTGGTAGAAGCCACCCGTACCCCCATAAGCCTCATTAGCTCACGCCAGAACGAGTCCTGGAACCTGGGGTCACGGTCGCATACAATCTTCATGGGGGCTCCATGCTGCCTCCAGACAACGTCGAAGTAGATGCGGGCCACCGTTTGCGCAGAGCTGTCCCCAAAGTTCATGGGCATAAGGTGCACCATTTTGCTCAGCTTGCACGTGAAGGTGACAAAGGCGTCGTTTCCTTGGGCGGTGAGCGGCAGCCCTGTAACGAAGTCCACGCTCACATCCTGCCAGTTGCGTTGGGGAATAGCGTGCGGATTCAATAATCCATCGGGGTAGGATGCCCGGGGACGAACCGCCTGACATGTAGGGCATGAGGCCACCCATCCTGCCACATCCTCGGAGGCATTCTTCCACCAGAACCTGCGGAGAACTCTCTCCAGTGTCTTCTCCCGGCCAGTGTGGCCTGCAGCGGTGGAGTCGTGGGCATCCTTGAAGACTACTTCTCGCAAAGGGGAGTCCTCGCCGAGAACCAACTGGTACCGTCCTGCGGCTACACGCCATAGCACGTCCCCAACGATACGGAAATCCCTCGTGGCATGGTGTGGGGCTGCAAGGATCTCATCCCGCAGCTGCCGAAGAGGGCCGGCACGTGCATACTCATCGTGCAGGGACTCCAGGAATGTAACGTCCGTGGGGAGGCTCGTAGCATCGCGGGTCTCAGCAGCCTTACCCTGTCGCACTATAGGAGGCGCCACTCGGGGATGCCGTACTCTCGGCAACAGCTGTCGGGTAGGGGGAGCATGTACCACTAGCACGTGCCACGGAAGGTCGTGAAGTACACCGTCAGGAGTCTCGAACAGCTGTGTGGGTACTCCTCGTTCGTCATGGGTAGGTATCACTTCCACCAGCCTCATACCAGCCATCCTAAAGGTATGTGGCAGAAAGGATTGCACTAAAAGCGACACAGCACAGGTCAGTGAGAAAATGGCTACAACCCCCGAGCAGCCCGTGGGAAGAATGGGGAACACCCGGCAGGGGAAATCGGGAAGGAGCTCTCTCAGTAGAGGGCTCTATAACGGAGAACCCCACGACCGGCGCCCCCGGGCCGGCCCAAGGCCCCGACCGGGGCCAACAGGACGTGGAAATGGAGACACCAGGAGGAGAATCTCCAGGAACTGATGCTCCTGGAGGAATTGCAGCACGCTCCCTGGAGCCAGGGCGACCCGCCGATGCGACGGGAGCCGGGCGACCAGGAGCAGGTACACCCGCGGGATCAAGTGACCACTCAGGACGAGTGGGACCTACTCTGGGAATTCGATGAGACGCGGGGGCCGCCTCTAGACATGGACGAGAAGGGGGCCATGAACTCGCCAGACAGGGAGATGATGCAAGCGATAGAGGAGGCAGAATGTGCGGACCCAATTGACGGTCTGTGCCGCTCGATGATGGAGATGGACCTGGGAGAGTCGAAACTCCAAAACCTGACGGACGTCCCACAACAAGCGATAGACGCCTACCAGGAGGCGGCCCCAGCAAGAAGAAGAAAGAGGAACAGGGACCGGGAGGCCATGCACCGGGGAAACGGAGACAGGGCCGCCACAAGCCACGCAGACGCTGCCGCGGTCGAGACACACATGGGAAGAAGAGTGGAGGAGCCCCCACGGGAAATTCTCCAGGACAAGTCGATACCAGGAATATCCAATCACTTCTGGAAGGTTACTCCGCCGACATTCAGGTCCCTGATCCTAAGATGCCGGTTTGGGGTCCTCATGACGGCTGCCAGGAAGCACCTCATATGGCCGAACAAATATCCGGACCCGGACTGCGCCCTCTGCGGGAGGAGGGACACTCCGGCACACAGGCTGGCCGGATGCAAAGACGAGACCAGCATGAACATGGCCACAGCCAGGCACAACGAAGTGGCAAGGACCCTTTACGAAGCAATCAGGAAGGGTCGAACGGGTGCCAGTCCGATCTGGATCGCGCACCACGCTGGACTCGACGGGACTAACAGATGCACCCGCCCGATACCGGACTTCGTACTCAAATAGGGTCAGTGCCGTAGGGACGGAAGGGACCACCCGTGGGCGAAGGACCCCCCAGACGACATACCACACTTTGTGGATATTGTCATGATCAAGGGTGCAGAGGACGTCAGGGACGCCCCCCCAGGCAGGCCGGAAAACATCCGCAGGGAGGATGTGGGGGAAATCCACCTCATAGAGGTGGCCTTCACGTGGGACACGCGCTGGTATGTGTCCCTTCACGATAAGCTCAACAAGTATGAGCCCCTTATGGAGCTACTCAGATCCAAAGGCTATAAAGTGTTCTTTCACCCGATGGTTTTCGGAACCACGGGGTCGGTATATGAACACAACGCAAGGGCTCTCACGCAACACCTCGGCTTCAACAAGAAGGAAGCGGAGGCCCTCCTCAAGAAAATCAGTAGCATCGCGGTGGAATGGGCTGCCAAGATGTTGATTTCACACAGCAGGTCGGAGAAGGAGAAGGCTCAAAAAAACAGTAAGAAGCCGCCTTGATTGTGCATGTGACTAGGGGCAGGCGTAACAGCTGTGCACCTTCAAATATCACGCTTCCAGTAGGAAGAGTCACATTTTTTCTTTTTTTCTTTTTCTTTCTTTCAGCCATCCTGAAGAGCCGCCTCCATTGAGGCATGCGGGCCTGGATGTCCGGTAGAAGGAACACTGCCGAGGTATGTGCGGGGTCTTGCCGCCATTCGTCCACATACTTACGCAACACCGCCCTCGATGGAGATATGACTGCTGGAGTATGGGGGGTTGCACCAGACGTGCTTTCCCCGCCACTGTTGTTGCAGACAATCAGTCCAGTAGGCGTCCACTTGGCGGTTCCGTCCACCCAGGTCACAACACGCGTCGACGTCGAAGCTGCCGAACTGTCGTTGGAGGCGCTCAAAGACCTCCTTGCGCACCTTCCAGTCTTGCCGATCGGCTGGGGGCTTGGCGGTTCGACTAGACGGCCGAGCTGGCTGCTTAGGCCTTCGGGAATCCGTAGCAGGCCGTGTCGAGGTTTTCGGCGTGACGGAAGGAGTCGTCGTAGCAATGGGTTGTCGCAGCCGAGCACTACGACGCAATACCGGGGTGGTTCCCGGGGTGCTCGTTTCCTGCCGGTGCTTTCCAGATTCGGACAAATCAGCGAAGTAGTCGGTGGGAGCTCGCAGCATTAGTTGTGCTTCAGGCTGCATGCTTGCATGCATGCTCAGCTGGGCGTGTTGCATGCTCAGCTGGGCAGGTTGCATGCGAAGCTGAGCTGGCTGCATGCGAAGCTGAGCTGGTTGCATGCGAAGCTGAGCTGGTTGCATGCGAAGCAAGGCATGCTGCATGCTCAGGCGAGCTGATTGCGTGCTCAGACAAGCGTGTTGCATGCTCAGCTGGGCAGGTTGCATGCGAAGCTGAGCTGGTTGCATGCGAAGCTGAGCTGGTTGCATGCGAAGCTGAGCTGGTTGCATGCGAAGCTGAGCTGGTTGCATGCTCAGCAAGGCGTGCTGCATGCTCAGGCGAGCTCTTTGCATGCTCAGGCAAGCGTGTTGCATGCCCAGCTGGGCAGGTTGCATGCAAAGCTGAGCTGGTTGCATGCTCAGCAAGGCATGCTGCATGCTCAGGCGAGCTGGTTGCATGCTCGGGCAAGCGTGTTGCATGCTCAGCTGGGCAGGTTGCATGCGAAGCTGAGCTGGTTGCATGCGAAGCTGAGCTGGTGCATGCTCAGCAAGGCATGCTGCATGCTCAGGCGAGCTGGTTGCATGCTCAGGCAAGCGTGTTGCATGCTCAGCTGGGCAGGTTGCATGTGAAGCTGAGCTGGTTGCATGCTCAGTAAGGCATGCTGCATGCCAGGGCGCGCTGCCAGCCTGGAGCAGGCTCACCAGGGCTCGCTCCGCCACCTGAAGCGTCTCCACGCCATCCATCTATGACTCCATGGTGGCCACCCATCCTGGTACAGGGGGTGGCCGGGTGGTCTTCAAAGATCTCCTCGACATCCAGCACGGAGAGCGGGTCCTTGGGGAGGTCCGTCTCCTTGTCTACAACACCGGCCTCCTTGAGCCCATCCCGCGGGTCCTTGGTCACGTAGTCAGGTCGGCGGGATAACGCATCGGGGACCAGAAGGAGGGCTCCCTTGACGTACTCCATTCGTGGGACACCGACTTCCACCAGGTCCATGTACCACCGTGCCTGCCGTCGGCTAAGCTCTCGTCCCGGGGACATTAGCCATTCCAGGGGGCGATGGTCACCTTGTAACCGGAAGTCGGAGGAGAACAAGTAGTGCCTCCAGGTGACGGTGGTGCAATGGTGCAACGCACAGAGCTCCCTTTCGCCGGTGTGGTAATTCTGCTCCGCTGCAGAAAACTGCCGACTATCGTAGGCGATCACCCTCATACCGTCTCCCGTATCTTGCATGAGTACGCCTCCCAAAGCAACTCCACTTACGTCCGTTTGTACCAAAAACGGCGCTGACCCATCCGCGGCTGCCTTCATGTCGGGCAATGCCAATACTGGGGCTGAGGAAAGAGCGGTCTTCAGCTCGTCGAAGGCCCATTGTTGGAGTTCTCCCCACTGCCACGGTACGTCGGTCTTGGTGAGCGAGGTCAATCAAGGGTTGGGCAATCTCCGAGAACCGGTGCACAAACCGGCGGTAGTACCCCGCTAGTCCAAGGAACTGTCTGACGTGGGTTACTGTCTCCAGCTTCGGCCAGTCCTTGATGGAGGACACCTTTGTCATGCTGAGGTTGGCATCCTTTGGCGGATAGAGTGTGGCCCAAGAACCGTAGAGACTCCTTCAGCATCTGCGTCTTGGATGCCTTCAGGTATACCCCTTTTTCTCGACAAGTGTCCAAGAACTGACGTACGTGGTCGTAATGTTCTTCCACCGTGCGTGAGAAGACCACCACATCGTCGATAAAAATCCGTACAAAGGGGAGATGACCGAGTGCACGCTGCATTCGCCGCTGATACTGAGATGGAGAGTTCTGCAGGCCCTGGGGCATCACCAACCATTCATAGGCCCCCATCTGGGTGGTGAACGCGGTCTTCTCCACGTCCTCCTCGGTCATTGGCACTTGCCAGAATCCGTCCACCGCGTCAAAGGAGGAGAAGAACGCTGCCCCTTGCATCTCGTCAAACATCAGTTGGATGTCCGGTAGTGGATACCGGTCCCGCACCGTCTGCTGATTCAATTGTCGGTAATCCACCACCAGACGCAATGTCTTCGGGTCACCAGGCTTGGGTACCATCAGACATGGGGCGGCATACGGGCTTGACGACGGCCGGATGTAACCCTTCTTCATGAGTTGCTCGATGCGTTCACGTAACTGGCGTAGCTCTTCAGCGGTCATCTTGTATGGACGCCTACATGGTGGTCCACCCTCCGCGTCCGGCTTGCGATCGATGCGGGCCTTGTCCTCCTCAGTGCGACGCAACTTGGAGGCCTCCGGTAGAGCTGCACACAGGGTATCTAGATACTTCTCAAAGAAGGCGTCAAAGCGCTGCCTCCACGTGCTGCTTACCGGTGCATCTCGAGTATCTTGACGGGGTCCTTCCTTCTCCACGGGGGTGTGAGGTGGCGGTACTTCAGCAGCGGTAGCCGCAAAGGCTGCCTCATGGTCGTTCCCGCGCGCGGCCATCATGAGCCACTGAGGTTGTGACTCTTCATCCCCGGCCAGGCGCCTGGTCTCGGCGTGGATGAGGTGCTGCTTCAGCTGCGTTGCCGTCAAGAATACCTCATCGATCAGCCCCGCGCCTTGGGCTTTGCCCTGACCCATCCCCGGACTACAGCCCGCGAGCGTTACCCGTTGCTGTCCTCCACCATTTGCTCGCGTGTTGAAGGATACGGAACCGTGACCGGCATAATCCAACGTGACCGGGGAAAGACTGCGAAGCCACTTACCCCCCAACACCACGTCTACTTGGATTTCTAGCGGCAAGACTCGCAGAGCCATTCGCTTCTCGCAGTAGTTTACTCCCGCCGCCGTGTGCGCGGCGAACTTGGTGTACGCCACCTCTCCAGCGGTCTTTACAGATCCATCTGCCAGTGTGACCTTCATTGGCGTCCCTGAGCGCACTGTCAAGTCACAGGTACGGGCACAATCCGCCGAGATGAAGTTGTCCGAGGCGCCTGAGTCCACCAGCACCTTTACTCGGTGTCCACGAAGGTAGGCATAGAACACCAGGAGTAAGGGTCCTTCCTCGTCCCGCACCGCTGACAGTGTGTGTGCCAAGAGTGTCCCTGTTCGAGTGTTTGCTTTCCAGCGCACCCCCCCATCCAGTTGAACACGCTTACATTTAACCCCTAAACTGCGGAGGGAATTTTTTTACCAAAAACGATTGTTTTACAAATTCACTTTTATCATCGCGCATCTCGACGTGTCACGTGTGCACAATAGCATTTACCATTCGATACCCATACACACACATTTTGGGCCATCACACACACGTAATTTCGGAATATATATCGATATATCGAGAATATACAAGCAAAAATATCGGGTTTTTGGAGATCATGTTTCCGGGAAATGCTCTCTCACGACCACAACTTCGAGAGTTGGATTTGCCCACGTCCATCAAACTACAAGGTTTATGCATGGTTTCAGATATACAACGAGTTTGGGGGGTAAATGTCACTTATATATCGAAATACGTAGCAATGTAGTTGAAAAAAACACCAAAAAACAAGAAAAAAAACATTAGATTTTCAATGTTTTCCATACTTAAGGCCAGATTTGGTGTTTTTGGGGGAAAAGCTGTGAAGAAAGTCGGTGTATGCTCCACGTGAGATGCGTTGCGGTTTGATATGACAATATACAATAAAACATTTCACACACGTGGCCAATAAAGCATGTAGCACGATTTTACGCGTTTTAAAAGCGATTTCTTCGATTTCACATCACACGAGAATGGCAAACTTTGAGGTTTCGCGGACGTGAGAAATGCTCCTAAGTGAGATATATATCATTGATATATGGGTAAAGTAAGTCGATACATTTTAGGAATATATGTTCAGGTAGACGTATATAACTTAGGTGAGTGATTCCGACCACTGTCCTTGACACAAGTGGCCGAGGAATGAATTTGAAAGTAAGTCCGTTGATGAGCTAGCTCATCACATAGCAGTTTAGGGGTTAAGAGCATCTTCAATTGGGTGAGAGCTCAAAGCGGTTGCAGCCTCGTCCACCACGGCGTTGCACTCGTGTTCTTCGCCACTACCATGTTCAGGGGCACTGACGCGCGTGGTGGCGTTGGTCGAGACACTGACGTGAGTGGTATCACTATCAGTGGGGCTGACGTGAGTGGTGTCACTGTTGGTGTCACTGACGTGAGTGGTGTCGCTGCCGGTGGCACTGACATGCGTTGTGTCGCTGTCGGTGGCGCTAATGTGCGTCGTGTCGCTGTCGGTGGCGCTGACGTGGGTAATGCCACTGTCGGTAGCGCTGACATGTGTGGAGTCGCTGTCTGATCCGCTTTCCAGCGGCTGAAACCCACCGGTTGCATGCTGGGCCGAGCGCGTTGCATGCTGGGCCAGGCGCGTCACCTGCTCAGCGGGGCATGTTGCATGCTTGGCGGAGCCGGTTGCATGCCCAGGCTGTCTGGTTGCATGCTCAGCCGGGCGTGTCGCATGCTCAGCCGGGCAGGTTGCATGCTTAGCCAGGCTGGTTGCATGTTCAGCGAGGCAGGTTGCATGCTGAGACCCACTGGTTGCATGCTGAACCGGGCGTGTTGCATGCCGGGCGAGGCGTGTTGCATGCTCAGCCGGGCGGGTTGCATGCTCGGCAAGGCATGCTGCATGCTCAGGCGAGCTGGTTGCATGCTCAGCGAGGCAGGTTGCATGCTCAGCTGGGCGTGTTGCATGCTCAGCTGGGCAGGTTGCATGCTGAGACCCACTGGTTGCATGCGTAGGCCGGCTGGTTGCATGCGCAGGCCGGCTGGTTGCATGCTCAGCAAGGCATGCTGCATGCTCAGGCGAGCTGGTTGCATGCTCAGCGAGGCAGGTTGCATGCTCAGCTGGGCGTGTTGCATGCTCAGCTGGACAGGTTGCATGCTGAGACCCACTGGTTGCATGCGCAGGCCGGCTGGTTGCATGCTCAGCAAGGCATGCAGCATGCTCAGGCGAGCCGGTCGCATGCTCAGCCGGACTGGTTGCATGCTGTGAGGCGCTGGTTGCATGCTGGAATCCACTGGTTGCATGCTGAACCAGGCGTGTTGCATGCTGGTCGGGGCGTGTTGCATGCGGGGACAGGCCCGTTGCATGTTCAGCCGGTCGAGTTGCATGCCGGCGTAGGCTGTTAGGTCCTCCCGCCAGTTGCTGGGTCATGTTCAGCTCCTCCTCGGGCGGACTAGGGCAGGATGCAGCACGTTGGTTGCATGCTGGCGGTATGCTGCCCGGTCCGCCTGCCAGTTGCTGGGTCATACTCAGCTCCTCCTCGAGGTGCTCAGGTTCGCCCGCCGGTTGCTGGGTCGTGCTCAGACCCTCCCAAGCAGCAAGACGCGCAGCCTCCCAAGCCGCAAGACGTGCAGCTTCATTCTTCCTCCAGGCTTTCATCCGCTGGTCCAAGGTCGTACGCTTCCTCCCACTCCTCGAAGGCTTCGAACGACGGGTAGGCGTATCCTTCCCCGAGGACTGCTCACGGTGTTGCTGCAACCGGTACCGGCTGCAATGAATCTCCATCTCGGACTCGTCCGTGCTGTGGGTTAGGTCCGAGGGGCTCGATCCCAGAGTCGCCGCAAGAACTGTCTCGTCTGGTTTGAGAGGAGCGGGATTGGGAGGTGGGTGTGCTCGTCGAACACGTCCGAACACAGCATGCACAATCGCCTTACCGCACTGCCTGACCCGCTGGACTGCCGTGGTCCATGTGGAGGCCGTCTTGAGCGCATGGGAGTCAAAGGGGGTGTCCTGCGCTCGTTGTGCCCGCCGACGTCGCCACAAGCGATAGGCTTGCTGTATTGATATCGCCGCCGACGCTTGACGCCGTCGAAGGCGACGGAGCCCAGTCGTCTCCCAAGGTCGGCCTTCTTGAGGTACATTCGTCTTCGGCCCGTATTCTTGCTCCACAGCCCGACGCTGCTCGCGTGGGCTCAACTCTGCCCAGGCCAAGCCCAATGTGCCGCCCATGCGACCACGCAAGCGGGCAAGTATAAGCTCGTCCAACTCGTATTTCCGTTGGCGACGGCTGA
>LGRX02020454.1:0-14637 GCA_001247695.2 Cymbomonas tetramitiformis
CGGAGCCCCCCCCCACTGGGCTCAGTCTGGGAAAAAAAAGTGTGCGCAGTGGGCGCAGTTAAAAACAGAGGTACGCGAAAAAAAAAGGACTGCAAAAACGGACATAAATTGCAAAAACGGTCACGATTCTGCAAAAGCCGACACTGGCGCGTCGCGTCATACTGAACGAGTCATTCAACGATGAAGACGGACAGGTTTGGCGGCCCCGTCACAACCGCTGTGGTCAACGTTCCTCGGAATTCATGGTCGCGAATTTCAGATTCATGGTCATGAATTCTAAATTCATGACCATGAATTTCTGATTCATGGTCGCGAATTTTTAGCTTTCGCGAATACTGCACGTCGGATCAACTTTACATTCGAGCGACACTGACCCAGAATCCCAGATTCGATCCCCGCCCCACGCAGAAATCGAACTTATCGCGAAAAGTGTCAGTCCCATTTAGGCAACCTGTAACTTTAGGCAACCTTTAACGAACTGCTTGCTGGCTGCTGTTTTTTCAATATAATATATCGACGTCGTAGTCGATAATATTCGTATTTTTGTAGTCGTTTTCCGTCCTTCCCGCCGTCCGTCGGTCCCTCCGCTCGCAATGGCTGAAGCAGTTCAAGAATGGGGCCTTCAAGTACCGACGGTACGTGCGTTGCGTGGTGTTTGAGTGTGCGTTTCTTGAAATATGAAAACTCATCATCCTTTGCAACGAGTTGTTTGCGGGCCCAAGGTCGGAACACTCGTTTGCGTTCATAACTTTGCCTGCGGATCTAAGATCGAGGCACACCATCCACTAACTATACCACCTGCGGACCTAAGGTCGAGGTGTGTTTCTTTCTTCGTTGTTGTACCATTAGCGAGGTATTAGGGTTTCGTGTGCGAAGCGCGAAAATCATGCGGAAGCGCTGCTCAATTTTTTGAAAATTAACGGTTTGGCTTTATGTGCAGGGTTTGCCTATGACCTCAGGCCCCGTCGGAACGCAAGAGCAACACCATCGAGAGCTAGCACGACTCGCGGTCGCCCAAGGTCGTGTTCCTCTTGTGTTCCTCACCCACGATGAGCGCGTGAGCTTCGAGGAAGGAAAATTAGCTAAGCTTTTACGCAGATACCTGGTTCATGATACGAAGGATAATTTTGTTCTCTTGGTGGCCGCAAATGATGCGAATGGTTCGAAGGTTATTGGGGTGATGATCGTGGGTCCATTTTTCTCTCTACGAGACCCTGTTTATGCCAATCTAAGTCCATGGTCCCCAAACGAATATAAAGGGCTCCTCGAGGATCGGCGTGCAGTGATGAGCGCAACCCTCAAAGAAAAGGAAATTGCTAAATGTTGGGGAAGTGTGTACTTCTCGCCCATCACGTGCCCAATTCCTTCCTACGCATTTCAAGTTCAAATGATATTCGTTTTGCCGCAATTCCTACAAACCAGGCTAGCGTTGGAGACCCATGTGACGTCCCTTTTCAATAACGGCCATATCTCCAATGACGGTCCGAATCTCAAGCTTCTTGAAGGAATCGCTAGCTTGCTAGAGCGCGATACTTGCAACAAGCGCGAGACTCGGCCGTTCGAAGCCGTGTATGGTCCGGTCGAGCCTCCCTTGTCTCCATTGGGCCTTGAAAATTTCAACTTGTTGTTTTTTGGTGGGGCCCCTTCGATGCCTAGCAAGACGTTCGCACGAAGCCTTCCCACCCTACTAGATGACGAGTTTCTTACCCTTGTGCCTTCCAAGGATCTTTTCCATGATCTTGGAAGTGTGCGCCTTGCCTCTAGGCACTCCCAAGCAAATTGTGGTTTTTTGCTTGAGTACCTACAAAGCAAGGCTAGGGAATTCTCGGGTGGGAAGGAATTCGTTGCTCCAATCTCATTTTGGTTTGGGAGTGCGGTGTGTGACGTGGTTACCTATGGCCATCGCTTGTCGATGTCCGATGTGCAACCCCCCGATGTCGTCATGGCAAGCTTGATGTTGCTTGCGGTGCAAGAGGCCAATCGTGGCCTCATCCCACTAACCCCCTTCCAAGTCAACGCGGTGCAAGTCCGCATTCTACCAAAGCCCCACAATTTTGCTTCGGTGAAGGTGGATTTCACTTTCAACGACGGACTCCATAAGGATTTACTTTTCAGTGATATCCAGCGGGTGATCCTCGTTGTTTTTGACACCGTGGAAGGTGAGCCACTAACTTCGGACGCCTTGTCCGCGGGGACACCGCCCGAGTCAACCGTCGGTGGGTACACTATTCCCTCCAAGCCAAAGCCACCTCCGCCACCACCAAAGGTAGAGCTTCTCTTTGAGGGTGTGCAGAAGTTTTCTGTTGGGAGTGGAGAGCTCCTGGTGTTGGGTGTTGATGTTGCCTCTAAGGGGTTCAAGATTTTAGCTGGGAAAAAGCCCTTGGGTGTCCGCGGTGTTTTCATTTTCCACATGTGGAATTCGGCCACACTTGTCCACACGAATAGATGCCTCAAGCAAGAGGAGTGCCGACGAGATGATTAGACCAACCATAGACTAAGACACATTTTTTTAATGTATTATTATCATAGAGTCTTCCTTATCATATCTTAGACCGATACCCTATTATTTGTGTTTCACTTATGCTATCGCAACAAACAATATATCGTTGTGTTCGTCTATAAAAGCCCTTTATGTATGCAAAGTTTCATTCGAAAAGACCTCGTGACTCAAAAGTTATTCACGGTCAAGATACCCTATTATTTACGGCTCGTATATAGCCACAAGAAATGGGTATCAGATTTTGGGTTTCACTTATGCTATCACAACAAACAATATATCGTTGTGTTCGTCTATAAAAGCCCTTTATGTATGCAAAGTTTCATTCGAAAAGACCTCGTGACTCAAAAGTTATTCACGGTCAAGATACCCTATTATTTACGGCTCGTATATAGCCACAAGAAATGGGTATCAGATTTTGGGTTTCACTTATCCTATCACAACGAACAATATATCGTTGTGTTCGTCTATAAAAGCCCTTTATGTATGCAAAGTTTCATTCCAAAAGACCTCGTGACTCAAAAGTTATTCACGGTCAAGATACCCTATTATTTACGGCTCGTATATAGCCACAAGAAATGGGTATCAGATTTTGGGTTTCACTTATCCTATCACAACGAACAATATATCGTTGTGTTCGTCTATAAAAGCCCTTTATGTATGCAAAGTTTCATTCCAAAAGACCTCGTGACTCAAAAGTTATTCACGGTCAAGATACCTATTATTTACGGCTCGTATATAGCCACAAGAAATGGGTATCAGATTTTGGGTTTCACTTATCCTATCACAACGAACAATATATCGTTGTGTTCGTCTATAAAAGACCTTTATGTATGCAAAGTTTCATTCGAAAAGACCTCGTGACTCAAAAGTTATTCACGGTCAAGATAGCCTATTATTATGTTTACTGTTCAGCTGTTTACCTGTTCAGCTGTTCAGCTGTTCACCGCATGCACCGCCCTAGACGACACTCAAATATATATGTGATAACATTTCACCGCATGCACCGCCCTAGACGACACTCAAATATGTATGTGATAACATATGTCGGCGGATCCTCACGTGTGTCACTCTCGCGGTTTCAACAGATTCCGAAGACTCCTCAACGGACCGTTGCAATTGCGGTATGCCGGACAAGAAGGGTCAACTTGTAACATGCAAGGATAACAACCCCAGCCATGTCCCGGGGGAGAGGTGCATCCGGAAGCGCATGCATAAAGAGCTGCGATGCTATCGATGCGCCGGCCGCAGGCCGAAAACAAAGCAGCTGGACGAGTTCAACCGCGAAACCGCCATCGGCTTCGCCGCGCCCTTTACCTTGGCTTTACCCGAAGCTACGGACGCCCATCTTCGAGAGCGGTTCGCGAGCATGTGGACGGAAGCCTTGGACACGATAAAGAACTGGGAAAGACTGCCACCGGGGGTTGTACCGTTGACCGGGGGCAAACTTGAGGTTTTCCACTCTTCTGCGGGAAGCGGAAGCTCGAAGCTGCAAACCCAATTCTATGATACCGTCCTGCTCGAGGAAGACCGAAAGCATCTAGACATCTTCGTGGAAACCCTCAACGAAGGAGCAGCTCCTTCAACGCGTTAACGGAAGTGAAAATACGTTATGCAAATTATACAGAGTTAAGTCAAATTACATCTTTGTTAGAAACTGAATTAATGGAGGCTATCGGTGCCACAACAACCATCACTTCAGTAACCGTTACTTACGATGGCGGAAATGTTCAAAATTTCCAAAACAAATTTCGTATAACATTATCACCAGCTCAGCCCACTATCAAACTTGTATCGTCTAGCGTCAGCGGCGATTTTCAAGCTATACCTGGAAGTAACCTACAAAATGCCTTAAATTCAGTTTCTATTGCTGGAAAATACAACGACGTCGATCAAATTTTGGGCGGGCGTGTCAATAGAAGCACAGCTGGTTTGGGTGAGATATCTGATCTTATAGACTTGTTTGATTCAAATAATTTACAACCTAATGAACAAAGAAATTCAATATATCCTTGCAATATTCAAACCAACGATGCATTGTATCTTAGGATAACATCTCTCCCTACACACAACATAGAATCAACCAATCTTTCTACTTTTACAAATACTAACGAAGTGATCAGTTCTGATATCTGGGCGAAAATATTATCGCCAAGTGACACAACGACAGATTTCATAAGATACATAGATCCAAACGGCAACTTTGTTATTGAAGTGTCTGGGTCTCAATTTACTTCATTTAGAATCACACTTACAGATTCTAAAGCAAGACTGATCACATTGGCATCTCCGACTAAAGCATCGGACGGCAGTATTAACTATTCATTAAGCATTAAGGTTAAAGAATTAGCACCTCCTGGTCTCTCAGATATTTCATAATCTTTATAATATATATACAAAAATGAGCCTCCCAATGTCTTTGGCCTTTGGCTTATCGAAAATGAACTCGTATTCCACCAATTACTTCAGATTGGAAACAACAAACTTGACGGAAGCGTCACGATATTCAACCATAACTTTGCATCTACCTGTGAATTCAATTGTAAACATGAAGAGCCTCTCAATGCATTGTTTAGGTTCCTGTACGACCCCTATAGCATTTACAAACAACCTTAATGTTGCTGATGAATTACATATAACGCTCCCCAATGGCATCGAGAAACTGATTCAAAGAATGGAAATTTTCGCCGGAGGGCAGCAGTTGACCACTGGTTTTCAATCCTACAACACAGTCAGTTGCGTACTTGATACTATCAAAACCACTCTTAGCAAAGAAATGACTTATCAAAGAGTTTTTAAAAATCAAGAAATCTCTGTAGCCGAGAACTTTTACAATAAACCTCGTCCATACATTTTGAATCAATGGCTAACGTTTTTGGGTGAAGCTGAACCATCCTACCTTGATACTTCACTTTTGCCACCGATCCAGATAAGACTGTATCTTGCAGGTCCAGAAGTCCTAGGGTGTTGGCAAAAATCATTACAACCTGGTGTAGCAATTGACACGAAAGCTCAAGAAAAAATAATATCGGACGGTAATTTTAAATTGGAAGGACTTTACTTTACCGTAGAGACGATCACATTCAGTTCTGGAGTATATGATGCTGCCGTTGAGAGCAAATTGCGTGATGGGTTCCTAGAAATACCATATTATAATTACTTTACCTTTTTCGAAGGTGCTAATACTTTGGACAAATCGACAAGGTTCTCTTTGAGTTCACAATGCATTAATAACATATATGCTGTGCAAAGGCCTGCTAATTATAGAGAAAAATCCAAAGGGCTCATCAAATTGGAAAATACATGTGGAACGACCTACCTACCATCATACTTTCAGTTTTCAGCAGATGGTTTGGGTGCTCTACAGTTCAATATCGACAACTTATTTGTGCCCAACTATAGGGTTGAACCACTCGCGGCTTTTAACCTCCTGACGATTGGAAAGGGCGATAATTATGGTACGCTATCGGGTTGTAAGATTAACAGTTATGACGATTGGCTCAATAATCAGTTCATTCCCATGGTACGTTTGAACCTTCCCTCAGAAATGGGTGTAAGAAGTCAAACTGGTTTGGATAGCAGAGGACTTTCTTCAAGTTTCTACCTTTCTACTTCTGTTGCATCACCAGTAGACGAGCTACAAACGGTGGTACTCACAACAAACGAAACCATGATCATTTGCGAAAGGACTGCCGTTCTTCGTATTGGTCAAAACCGTGTAATTGAAACGGTATTTTAAAAAGCGGTTAATAGTATACAAACATGGCTCAACAACCAGGATTGGTTTCATACAATATGATCAAAGACGTAGGTCCCAATGTGGACAAACAAATTCACACCGCGACGATGTTTCAAATGTCAGGTTTTAGACCGGTTATGATGCAACAACTCCCGTGTAAAACAATCAATGACATCACATATCCACCATTCAGGATAAGCAACGTTCATCCTTTGGCGGGATACAAAAGTTATACCCTAGGGCATGGTGAAACGTTTTCTCAAAAGATGGAAATGTTCCATTTCCCGATGGAGCATCCATTAAATAGTCGATTGTTGCAACCTGTACCTTTGTTTTTTTTCATAGCATAATGTATAATAACTAATGAGCTCATTTGGTAATGAACTAAATACAACAAAAGTTACGGCAAACGATTTCTATGGTAAAGGAATGACAATCGGTCGTGATGGTAAAAATGGTAATATACCGCAAGCAAGAACTCAAATTAATTTGTTAGGAACTGAAGCTATATTTAATTTCGATGCAAGCCAAAGCGGGGACCCCGGTATTGCAGAATATAGCATGGCGGGAAAGCTAAGCAAATTTAGAATAGAAAATCTTCCGATTGTTACCGGACCGACTAATACACCACCAAATAACAACATAGTTCCGGTTAATGGATTGTATGGTTATCGGGCTACTAACGATCCTACACCTGCTCAAATCTTTATGAAACTAATTTTAATACCTCCACCGTAAATTATTAAATCGTGCATAATATATAATGTCAGCTTTTGGTTCCAATTTAATTGTGAAAGAAATTAATGGTAAACCATTTGTAAATGGTACGGGTTCAACTGATACACTCACTTGCGATACGGTGGTGTGTCAAACTATAGGCAGCGTTGAATCGCCGCTTGAGACCATGCATATCGGGTCAGATATACGCTATCAAAACGATATCAAATTCATAGACACTCAAGACCCATTAAATGAACGAGAACAGATGAATTTGTTGACAGATGGGTCGTTAAAAGTACACTTATAATGTTGAACAACCCGATTTCCAAATCACGATTCTCAGCAGGCCTCGACGACCTCGATGCTTCTTTCGAGATTAAAAGCTTATATCCTGTGGAACAGCACGAGTTAAGATAGGCGAAACAGGCATCAACGAGGTAACCTGCTTGCAGACAACAATCAATATAGAGCCTCTCGGCAGTGGGGTATTGATAAACGACGGTCCACGTGTACTCAATACCGGTGATCTAACATTGACTACAGGTAAATATCGTGGAGACGTTTCTTTGCTCCAAAACCTGCCGTCCGGGGCAAATCAGAATCTACAATCGGTCACTGATCAAGGTAGCACGACCAGTGTCGCCGATGTTTCATATACAGGTACAGGTACCATGGTTGTCAATCAAGAAAAACTTAGTGGGAATAATCTTAGAATTGGAAGTGGCTCTGGTGGATTTGGGAAAGTTAGTATCGGTGAGCAGACGCAGGCCTTTACAAACGCCGATCATATCGGGGAACGTTCAATTGCAATCGGTCGCAATGCTCTATCCATCAACAATACCACAAGTAATGATACGATTGCTATTGGTTCTGGGGCAGGCAATAATAACTGTGGTTCATTTGTTATAGCAATCGGTGGCGACTGTGCTCAGAATAATTGCAAAGACCAAGCAGTCAATATTGGAAAATATGCAGGTGAATTTGCTTGCGGTGAGAATTCCGTAAACATTGGTGCTCTCGCAGGACAGAACTCTGCTCAGAGTGCGGTTAACACCGATAACACAATCGTTTTGAACGCGAGCGGGCGGGGTTGAATTAAACGCCGGTGTCGCAAGTAGTTGCTATATCAGACCCATCAGATCCAGTCCAGATGTGAGTTCAGAAAGTCTACAATTGTATTACGATTCGGCATCAAACGAAGTTAGAAGTGGAGCTGTTAACAATGGAAGCATCGGCAGTCTTTCTCAGGTTCTAGCTGTGGGAAATACCAGTACAACAATGGAATTAAATGAATTAAATTCTGCATCTGTTATTTTAAGTAACTCGTTGAACTATGCCTATCCAAGTTCTACAGATTCACTGACATTAACCGGTGTTCCATTGACACTCACCACGAAAGCGTATGCTCATACGGCACTTCCAGCCAACCCGCTACGATTCACCGGGGATGTATTTACATTTGTAAATAACACCGCCAATACGATTACGGCTTCAACGATTGGCATGTTTGATGATGATGGAATAAACACCGTGAATGGAGTTCAACCATTCAATAACTCGTATACTCAAAGTAACCAAAACTGCACACCCATCGGTGTCTGTATTCAAGACAGTGCTGCATCTCAGAGTTGCTTCGTGTTGATCGGACGCGGTTTCACGACATGTAGGAATGCAGCTGCCACAAATAATACGTATGTAAAGGGTCAACGTGTGAAGTGTATAGTAGGTGGGGAAATCAATAGTGCTCAGATTACAGCGGGTGATTCATATATCGGAACAGCTATGGAATCTAAAGTTGCCGGTGCTGGTGGCGGTGTATTGATTTGGGTAAGCCCAGGATTCAATTATTTTACCTGATTATTATAAATGCCTGTAAAGCGAAATAATCCTAATTTACCAAGTTGTGAAACCATCGTCCAAGATGGTGTCGGTATGAGAATAAAAGGTATTGTAAATGGAAGACTCGCAAACACTCGATGTAAGGTAAGAAATATTGCTAACGCCCAAGGAAACGTAGTTAGATATAGTAAACAGAACTTACCAAAAACAAAAGCAAAAACAACCAATAATGATAAAAAGGTATCAGTACCTTGGGAAATGGTAGTCAAAATCACATTTCTTTGATTTATGATACGGGTGCTGGGGGGAGCTTAATGTAGAGCACGAACGATGCAAAACGTCTAGGAATAATTAATCCCGATGGTACCTCGCGATTCTTTAATAGAGGGTCATCAGCTGTAGGTGTTGGAGGAGACGTACCAACTACAAGATTTCAAAACGTTCCATTAATTTTAGATGCAACAGGCGAAGTAGCATATGGAAGTGTAGATTTGTTTGATAACGCCCCGCCATTGCTAGGCATTAATCATATAAAACAGCTAAAGCGATGCCGTATAAAATTTAAATAGGTATATATGATATATGTCAAGTTTTGGACAAAGTTTAGTTTGTAAGAATTTAACATGTGATACGATTAATGGCAACCCCCCAGACGGTGGATCGAGCAAATGGACAAATGTGTCAGGTACGACAAATGACATTGAAAGAACAAATGGAAATGTAATAGTAAAGAATGAATTAATAGCTGAAACTGCAACAATCAACGATAATTTGACAGTTGGGGATGGACCTTCACTGTTACATGGTACAACGGAACTAATTGCAAAATTGGGTTCTCAAGACATTTTACTAATGGGAGGAGACAGATCTAATAATTCAACATACATAGATGTCAATACCGCCGACGTTGACATTACAAATGCTGAAACTATATATCTAGTACAAATGCAAAAGAAACCTGATAGGTCTGATAATAAGTTTTTCAGAATTAACATGTCGGGTGATATTATTGGAGCTCGTAACGTATCAGCACTTTCTATTCAAGCTGAAACGGCATTGGAAGTAAAGACGAAACCGACAACAATAGCATCTGTTCCAAATCAAGAAGTTTTAGTTTGGGATAATAATATTATCAAAGCGATTGATCTTGGCACATCAGTACAAACGCCAAATTTACAATCGGTTACATTTGTCAATAATAAATCAACAAATGATATTTTTATATATAAAACCGACGGAGAACCATCGGTGATCGGTGCCAACTCGATGAATAACACATTGTAACCAAATGGAGATTTGGGTTTTAATTTTTTCTTTTTACAGGCTGATGAAGACATACGAAGAAATAAAACTATATTTAGGTTTCAAGTTGATAAATTTCCAGTTGCGACTAATGCTTCAACATTACCGTTAGGTTGTTTATACGTTGACGAGAATCATTTTATAAAAATGAATACATGAATAAAATGAATAAAATATCAGATATCGGAAGAGAAAAAAAGCGGTAAATGTTGTCAAAACATCAATATATGTAACATATTCTGATTGTGGCAACATTTATAGTTCTGGGCGAAAAGCGGTAAATGTTGACAAAACACCAATATATCTAATATATTCTGATTCTGGCAACATTTATAGTTCTGGTGATCGATCGGGGGGGGAAAGCGGTAATTGTTGTCAAAACACAAATATATATAATATAAATCTATTCTGGCAACAATTACCGTTCTCGGAGAACGATCGTGGTGTCGGCTTATGCAGATCTGCCATAGATAACCGTAGGTGCTCACTACATGGGAAGCGTTCCGAAATACTAGTAAATCCTGGCAAAATACAGAAGGTACTTAAGGAATACAGTTGTATTTAATAAGGATGGCCCCCCTCTACACGCTTCCCATGTAGTGCCAACTGTCGCTCCATCAGCTGCTGCGTGAAGTTGAGCGACCTCTGGGAGTCCTCGACGTCCGAAATGTCCCCAGAAGTTGCGGGCTGAGAACTGGATGGAGATAGGGTCAGATCCAGAGTTGCCTCTGGATCCGCATCTGATGGTTCCGCGGAGTCCAGGGAGGGTTGATCAATATTTCCTTCCGATGGTAGAGCCATGTGAGCGGCCTCCTCCGCAGCTTCCCTTTCTCGCTGATTCCATTGATGCACCCGGTATAGGCTGCACCAGGCGTCTGGAATTCCCACATCTCCACCAGAACCTGGAATAGTACCGCATTCGGTCTCCAGAGATAGCTGAACTGCTCCTTCGGTTACCGTCAGGTCAGGGGTGACCTTCCCATGCCATCTGTACCAGCGGCGGCGGTATCTGCGCCACCCTTCCGGCACCCACGCGTCTCTCCGTTTCTCATTCTCCTTTACCAGCGCCGCCGCGGCCATGTGCTCCGGGTGCGTCATCTCCCTCCAAGCCCGCGTGCGATCCGCCAGCGACTCTGCCCGAGGTCCCGGTGATTTATCTCCCAACCTTGTAACCTCTGCTTCATGCCGCAGTCGCTCTCGTATAGTCTTCGGGGTTCTGCTGCGAGGTTTCCCAGTGCGCTTGCGCGCTGCGCTCGGGGTGCGCGCTGCGCTCGAGGCTGACGCACTCTCCGCCGAAGCTGGGCACGCTGCTGGTCGAGACGTCGAAGGGAACACCTCAGGTCGAAGTTTAGAAGGTGGGGGTTCTGAAACTGGACCAGTTTTTGAAGTTCCACCCCCTTCCTCCCCACTGTCGTCCAGAGGGTGTGATACCGCGGGCAGCGTTACATCTTGCATCCGCTGCCGCAAGGCGCGCATACGCTCCACCGGAGCTTTTCTCGGAAGCAACCCGCGGTCGAGAAGTTTTACGCCAGGGGGTGTTGAGTGGGTTGAAGGTCCACTAGGTCTCCTCCTCCTGACCATCATCATCATCCTGTGCTGCCAGTAAGGATGCCACATGGTTAGGGTTATGGTTAGGGTCATCCCCAAGGTTTGGGGGTTCAACGCGGGGCGTTTCGCCACGCTCGCGTCGTGGAGCTGGACAGGGGTCACCAGTTCCAAGGTTGCGATCCACACTGAACATAACGGGAGGCTTGGAGCGCTCAGGCGACGAAGTGGGTGATCTTCGTGGCGACCGCTGATGGCGCCGGGACACCAGGTGATGTTCTCGCCGGCTCTGTTCAGTGGAAATAAAGGTTCGCTGTATAAACAGCGGTTCTGCTCAACGAGGGTTCATCTCGTAGGGTCCTGGTCTTGTCGAGATGGCGCTGTCGCCTCTGATCGACAGACCAACTGAACCCATATCCTCGAGCAGCCAGAGGGTTGGGGGTTGGTTGAGGATCTTCCTGAATATTTCCTCGGTTGCGGGCGAAGGCTGTACTTTTCGCCCAGGGGCGGTTACCCATACCGCCCTATCGCCGGCGTGCTGTCGGCGGGAGGACATTCAGTCCTCCTCCTCCGCAGACTGCTGACCCGAGGAGGACGCTGCGGCCGATTCCTCGTTCTGAAAATACTCCAAAGCTCCAGCTTCATCCTCCAAATCCTCCCATTCTGTCTCCAGCGCCGCGATATGGGATTCATTTGCAGCGCGGCGACGTGCCAAACGAGCCGGGGCGTCAGCGATCCATGCTCGTTTCTTGGCCTCGTCGGGACAGTTGGCCCATAAATGGGAGTCGGAGTTACAGACGTAGCATCGGCGTGGCGGTCTGGTTAATCCCGCAGGACTGGGAGGCACAGAATGTTGCACTCGGAGGTCCGCGGTATCGGGGACAGTAGCGCCCTCCTCCCCAGCGTTCTGCACTGCGTTAAGTCTCGAAGAAGCGCGACCATTCCTCCAGGTAGGATTGCGGTTCGCAGGTGCAGAAGCGGGAGAGGTTCGCGCTGCAGTCAAAGCTTCGCTGCGCTCCAGTTTGGTGGCCACCGTGATGATATGCTGCAGAGCGGTGGATCCGGGATGATTGCTCTCCCATCCAGCTGGACTTTGCAGATCTAGCCGATCTTCAATGAGGCGATCCATCACGGCTTGCTTCAGTCGCAGTCCAGACCAGAACTGATATACAGTAACAGCTGATGCTGACTGATGGCGTGGCAGTTGGGCATGGCGTCTGCCAATAACTGCACTACCTCGTGCCAGGAGACCAAACGAGTGGCAAACAAGCGGGCGGTCTCCTCTCGTCGCTGAGTCATGCGCATCACTGTCCCCGCCAGTCCCACCAGTGCGATGTCATCTAGCACGCTCCTGGCTACGTCGGCCAGGAAAGGCGCCAAGGTGGCGTAACGCCGATTCCAGGCCTCAGAGTTCAACATTCCGCCTTGCTTGAGAAAAGTTAAAGATCGCGGCTGTAATTTGCGTTGCGCCACTTCCTTCAATATCTCCGGCATGGTGATTATGGTCAGGTCTAAGCGGTAGGAACTCATGCGGCCCAGAGCGAATGTGACTACGCCCATCGACAGAAAATTGACCAGCGCTTCAGAGAAGGGTGGAAGCGCGGCAATATCGGCGTCAGTGGTGATTAGTTCTGCGGAAGAGGGGTACATGGGAATGTCCCTGATCAGCTTGAGCACATCAGCCACTGTCTTGGATTCCCGGTAGACATCGCCGGGGGAAGCCGCTCCCATGAGGTCGTGGTGCGCTGGAACTTGAGAAAGGCGCTGGTCCACCGGCAGGAGTCCAGGAGCCGCTGGCAAAGAATTTCCGGGCGATCTGTACTCTGCTGCGCTGGGAACACCAGAGGGAAACCGGTTGACGCCCAGTCTCGCCGGTACAGTGGCGGGAGTTGGTTGGTTGCCGGCAGCCATTCCCCGAAACAGGTACGCCTCGGTGGCTGAAAATGCTGCCCAAATTTGAAGTCCAAGGGGGTCAAATTCGGTCAGCTCTGACTCCAAAGCATTGTCGGAGATGGTCACCCAGGAGTACAATGACAGGCGCCTCTGCTGAGTTCCAGTACGGCTTTCAGCGCAACGACGCGCGTCATCCACTTGCGTTTTCTCCACTTGCAAAGTGAAGGCATCACTGTCCTCAATCTCAGTCAGGCGCACAGGAGTATGCACTGTCCCATGCTGCGCCAGGTCTTGGATGTCCACACCGATGTGCCGCATACAGTAGTCATCCAAATCCGATTGGTGTCGGTTATAAAGTGACTGGCGCTTCCGGGCATGGTTGGCAGTCGGTAAGAATAGTGTGCCTCCGCGCCATGGCTGAAAGTCACTGAGGGAGAAGAAGGCAGGTGATTTCTCAACCAGAAGGAGGCTCCTTCTAAGGTCCAGAGTAGCACATCAAGGTATGTCTTACGCAAGGTCGACACAAAACTTCCGAAAATACTTTTATTCGATAAACATGTCGTTCAAGGCAATCTAAACATATTGCGTACTCCGGGTATGCAATTGACCCAGGCATCGAAAAGTTATGGTCGATACCGCTCAGTTATCTCCCATACTTAACCATACATAAGCGGAAACTTAAATCGCTTATATCTCACGATCTAGAAAATCAGAAGTTTTGTGTAAAGTCGACCTCGCGTAAGACATAGTTACCTTGACATCTAGACGCCGGTGTCGCGAGTCACCATTGTCTGAGGGCGGTGGCGAGTCCGCTGGTGACGGATGATCAGGATCGGCTGAGTCATAAGGCGATGAACCGGTAGCCGGTGGATCAGCCGGCGCCGGTGGATCTGGCTGAACTGGTGCCGGTGCCGGTTGAACCGGTGCTGTAGCCGGCTGAGCCGGTGCCGGGTCTAGTCCGGATGCCGGTGCCGGCATTTGACCTGGTCCAGCTGCTGGCGCCGGTGCACCTGGTAACAAGCCCGCCCATCCTACAGTAATCACTCACCTTTAAGAAAACCCGGCGATAAGAAACCAGCCAGCTTTTTTTTTGGGGGGGGGG
>LGRX02020457.1:0-12902 GCA_001247695.2 Cymbomonas tetramitiformis
TTCACGAATATAGCGTGATGAAGATGTTGATCACCAAAGACGTCCAGCAGCAAGCTTTGCGCGTGCAACGCAAAGGAGTCCGCCGAGCTCTCAGGCCATAACCCACCAGCAAGACGGCGTTGCTCCAGCGTCCAGATTTTCAATAGAGACCACCGCTCCAAGCCAACCTGGCTGCAATACGCGTGACGAGGTGTGGATGTTACCTGCAGCAAAAGGCATGGTACGTCGGTTTTCAGAAGTAAAAAAACCAACCATCTCCATCCAACTGGCTGGATCGCTGTGATTTATCGCATGCCAGGAAGGCAGCTTTGCAGCCGCAATGCAGGCATCAGGCGGGAACATATGAACATCATCCAATACCCTATACGAGGACATCGGCGACGAACCTACCTCTTAGGTTAGCATCCAATGGCGCTTATTGGTTTCCCAGACATCACTAACTTGCCATCGGTAGCCGCCTTGGAGGCCACAAAAAGACGGGCAAGGCTAGCGGCGGATGGCCGTTTCGCGGGCTCGCGGTGCACGCAGTCCATAACTGGGTTCCAGATTGCACGGCTGACATAGGTATTGCTCGACCGCTTCCCCAGGATGTCATGCACGGTCGCGCTGGTGGCATCATCATTAACTCTCTTAAGGGCGTCACGTGAATCTCGAATCAAGATGCGCACGAGGATCGGGGCAATCGCCCACATGTCGGTTGCAGGTGTCGGTCCTCCATTACTGTACTCCGGCGCATACACGGATCCGGGCTTCTGATGTGCATCGTCAGGCGTTCCGGAGGTCCATCGGTGCCTTCGGTAGTGGTCTTCAGGCAGCCCTTCCTTATGCTGCCGCCTTGATAGCCCGAAGTCGATGATGACCAAGCTGTCGGGCCTCGTCGGGGAAAGCACCATGTTTGTTGCCCGGACGTCCCCGTGGGAGATACCGGCTTTATGCAGCGCAGCAAAGCCTGTCAAGATTCTGGCGCACAGGTCTCTCTTGAAGGTCATGGTAACAGCCACGGGCGGTTGTGCCAGGAAGGCGGCCAGGGAGATGCCGTGGTCCATGGAAAGTAAGAACGGTGCACATGCGGGACGTTCTCGTTCGCCAAGCTGCCGCAAACCGAAGTGGAGTATGGGCGACACGTACTGCGGAGCTGAATTCGCGGCGAGGGTCGTCATGTATAGTTCCCGAGCAAACTCGGAAAAGCGGGTTGACGCGCTTGGCCTGTGCTTTAGACTGAACTCTTTGTACACCAAAGGAACTGTGCCGTTGAGGGTGCAACCGACTCTGGTTGACGCGAAACCGCCGTCGCACTTTTTCGCCGGACCTAAAGGATTTGAGAACGTGACCATATTGTAGGAGACTTCACCCAAGTTGCAGTTCTGCGCCAGAGTGCGCGCGACATCCGGGCCGTAACGCCAGGCGGTTGTGCGTGGGTCTCGTGAGCTGGGACGACTGTTCACGGACGTGAGCTGGGAGTAGTACTCCGAGCAACCACCCACGAATATGGGAAGCGGTGCTTGTGGAAGGGGTTTCTTCTCCTCGACAGAAGCTGCAAGTGCACTATTTGCCCTTTCCAACTTCACTAGTTTTTTCTTAAGACGCTTGGACTTGTTGTTACGGCTGCGGGTTTTGCGTTTCTTGGTCTTGCAAAAGGTGCAGCAACCGCCCTCCTCTATCAGACCTAGTATTATATTTAATGATGTTACATGCACATACGACACGCCACAACGCACATGCGCCCACGGTCCGCCGTACCGGCCCGAAACAACCACATAACTCCTACCGGCCACACCCCCTGAATATGGTCGCGTGTCAGAGGAGCTGTCCTCACACCACACCAAATATATCCCGTGTGCCCTACCCACATGCGCCCACGGTCCACCGCACCAACTCGACACAACCACATACATCCTACCGGTCACACCCCCTTGTTATGGTCGCGTGTCAGAGGAGCTGTCCTCACACCGCACCATATATATTCAGTGTGCCCAACCCACATGCGCCCACGGTCCACCGCACCAACCCGAAACAGCCACATACATCCTACCGGCCACACAATTTTATTATGGTCGCGTGCCAGAGGAGCTGTCCTCACACCGCACCAAATATATTCCGTGTCCCCAACCCACATGCGCCCACGGTCCACCGCACCGACCCAAACACACACTTCTACATCCTACCGGCCACACCCCCTTGTTATGGTCGCGTGTCAGAGGATTTGTCCTCACACCGCACCATAGATATTCGGTGTGCCCAACCACATGCGCCCACGGTCCACCGCACCGACCCAAAACAAACACACACTTCTACATCCTACCGGCCACACCCCCTTGTTATGGTCGCGTGTCAGAGGATTTGTCCTCACACCGCACCATAGATATTCGGTGTGCCCAACCCACATGCGCCCACGGTCCACCGCACCGACCCGAAACAAACACATACATCCTACCGGCCACACCCCCTTAATATGGTCGCGTGCCAGAGGAGCTGTCCTCACACCGCACCATAGATATTCGGTGTGCCCAACCCACATGCGCCCACGGTCCACCGCACCGACCCGAAACAAACACATACATCCTACCGGCCACACCCCCTTAATATGGTCGCGTGCCAGAGGAGCTGTCCTCACACCGCACCATAGATATTCGGTGTGCCCAACCCAAATGCGCCCACGGTCCACCGCACCGACCCAAAACAAACACACACATCAACATCCTACCGGCCACACCCCCTTGTTATGGTCGCGTGTCGGAGGATTTGTCCTCACACCGCACCATAGATATTCGGTGTGCCCAACCCACATGCGCCCACGGTCCACCGCACCGACCCGAAACAAACGCATACATCCTACCGGCCACACCCCCTTAATATGGTCGCGTGTCAGAGGAGCTGTCCTCACACCGCACCATATATATACGATTTGCCCAACCCACATGCGCCCACGGTCTGCCGCACCCACCCAAAACAAACACATACACCCTACCGGCCACACCCCCTTAATATGGTCGCGTGTCAGAGGAGTTGTCCTCACACCGCACCATACGTATTCAATGTGCCCTACCCATTTACGCCCACGGTCTGCCGCACCAACCCGAAACAACCTCGAAAATTCCAGCTACCACACCCCGTTTCAACCGAGCCACGGGTCCGGGGGCGCGCCTCGAGCCTTGCAAAACAAGGACACGCGCACGCCTCTCCTAACCCACCGGCTGGGATCCTCACCTACCCCGACCGAAAATGCAATGTAGCCACGGGTACAGGGGGCGCGCAGCGAGCCTTGAATCAGGCCACGCGCACGCCGCTCCCGACCCACCGGCACATCATCGGGGAAAAGAAAAACAACCATTTGTCATGTAACCTTACCGGCCGGTCGAAGCAGTACCCTCCCGAGCTGACCACCATGCAGACACCAACACAAGTGGAACACGCTTGTTGTACGCACGTCTCTTTTTAAGCAACCTCTGACGGCGGAACGTGTGACATAAATTAGGTTCAAGATATGCAAACGGTTTCAGGAAACGCAGAAAACTCACCGGCGGTTCTGCAGGCTCTTCAGGCGCGCCGCCTTCTTCACCCGCGGGCTCCTCGTTGACGTCCTCATTGAGGTCCAACGCGGCTGCTGCACCGGCTTGGCCAGCTTGGCCCACAACCTGCACACCCGATAACCCGACTGTGTGGGGGGAAAAAACAAACGCAAAACGTCGGTCTAAGACCATGCTGTTTCACAAAATTTAAACTGAAGCTCGCACCGGTGGATCTCCCCCGTTCCCGCCGTTGGAGCGTCCCGCCGCAGCAAGGAGTCTTGCTGCGCGATTGCTACCAGACGTACGTGCGGGAGGAGAAGACGCCATGTTTATTATATATTCAAACTTTAAAATTTCTACTAGGGCGGAAAGGGAAGGTGGTCAAAAAACCTTCTCTTTCGAAAGAACGAATAAGCCCCGCCCGCCGCAGTTTAAACCCTCGCCTGATTTGAAATCGAGTGTTCCAAGTATTTATTATTTTACAGTATATATGTCACATGCGTGGGTATGATGACGATCGCGATTTTGATTGGACTACACCACTTACAGGCTTTCCCCATTCACGACATTCCCTGACATATTTATAGTGCACGCGAGCCTTCGCGAATCAGGTTGCCACAAACTTTTATACCTCGACTGATTCAGTGTGTATAATTACTCATCGTCGACTGCCAGACAAATCTTTGGCCTTTTACAAACCCAGCCTCTTCGAGTCATATCTCCTAGCATCGCGCCAGTCATTCTGGGGCTCTCGCGTGAACCCTGGGGCATCCTGAAGCGGGCTTGGTGACATTCCTATGTCATCGGGTGTATAATTCTACCGATTTATACCGACTTAAGCAAACTTAAGCAAACTTAAGCAAACTTAAGAAAACTTAAGCAAACTTAAGCAAACTTAAGCAAAAACCTTGTTCTAGTGTACCGGTCAGTTTAGTGAGCAGGCCGTGAGCAGGGATGGCGGAGGGTGCGCGTACGGTAGATAGGTGCAAAGCGTGCACGCAAGGAGCATAGGACCCAGGGACCAAGGGTGCGGCGAGGCTGCTCCGCTCCGCGCCGAATCAGGCGCGTGGCGCGTGCGGCGCTCTCCCCGGCGCCGTGCCTTATGCTGCTTCATCGGCGGTTGCGAATCAGCAGCCAAAGAGTGAGCAGCGGCGCTGCGAGTGGTGGTTGGGGAGGGATGGCGGAGGGTGCGCGTACGGTAGATAGGTGCAAAGCGTGCCCGCAAGGACCATAGGACCCAGGGACCAAGGGTGCGGGGAGGCTGCTACGCTCCGCGCCGAATCAGGCGCGTGGCGCGTGCGGCGCTCTCCCCGGCGCCGTGCCTTATGCTGCTTCATCTGCGGTTGCGAATCAGCGGCCAAAGGGTGAGCAGCGGCGCTGCGAGTGGTGGGTGGGGAGGAATGCGCGAGGGTGCGCGTACGGTAGATAGGTGCATAGCGTGCACGCAAGGAGCATATGACCCAGGGACAAAGGGTGCGGGGAGGCTGCTCCGCTCCGCGCCGAATCAGGCGCTTGGCGCGTGTGGCGCTCTCCCCGGCGCCGTGCCTTATGCTGCTTCATCTGCGGTTGCGAATCAGCGGCCAAAGAGTGAGCAGCGGCGCTGCAGGTCGTGGGTGGGGAGGGATGCGCGAGGGTGTGTGTACGGTAGATAGGTGCATAGCGTGCACGCAAGGACCATAGGACCCAGGGACCAAGGGTGCGGGGAGGCTGCTCCGCTCCGCGCCGAATCAGGCGCGTGGCGCGTGCGGCGGTCTCCCCGGCGCCATGCCCTATGCTGGCTCATCTGCCACCCAGGAGGATCACGAGGAACTAGTCAAGCTAACCCAGGAGGGCGCTGATCCCATGCGGACCGGGCGCTACGGTAAGGGTCCCCTGGAGGCCCTGGAATATTTCACCGCCATGTCGGCATACGTGCTGCCTTTCATGCACTGTATGACCTTCGGTGTCGTGAAGAGTACTGTGAAGATGTTCCGCCACAAGGTGCCCAACTGCGATGACACGTGCTACTTTAACGCCGCGCAGCTAAAGCAGCTACAGAAGAACGGCAAAGGGCTGTGTGCCCCGCACGACATGCACCGTGAGTACCAGGACGTGGTGCAATATGCAGGTAGGTGTGCTGGCATGATTGCAGGAAAGCTGTTCTTCCCATGCATGCGAGATCTACGTGCATTGTGTGCATGGGCCCGCCCGTTGTATGGGTCGACCATTGATTGAATGAACGGTGCATGCATGCTGATGTCGCCCGGAACGCTTGGTTTGTTTGCAGGGAACTACACTATGGAGGACTGGCTCAACTTCATTTTGATATTCAGCCCGCTGGTATTCATGGACGTCCTTGAGAGTCTCAACCGAGAGTTGGACAGGGCTTGGTGGAAGCTGAGGGAGGCTGTGATATATTTCATCCGGCAGGTGTGCGCCGGCACAATCGAAGACCGCGCAGAGGCTCGCGCACAAGCGGAGCTGCGTATGAGGGAGTTCGCTGTCATTATTGAGAACGAGTGCCCTATGAACATGCTGACGCTGAATCTACGCCTAGCCGTGGTACACTTGTGCAAGCAAGAGGAGAAGGTAGGCGTTGTCAGCTCCAACATCGAGCTATGGGTGGAGCGCCTGTTGGGGGAGGCGAAGGGGGTGGTGCCGGAGCCGGTGGGGGGGAAGGCCATCGATTCATGCATCGGTAACGCCTACTTGCTGAAAGACCGTGTAGATGACATGGCTCACTTGTACCCCGGGATCCGGTTCCTTCCAGACTATGTCGCGCACTCGGTGAAAGAGGACGGCCCGGGTTTCCGCGATGACCCGGGGCTCGCGTGTCACTTCATGGATGTCGGTCATCACCTCATCCGCGGTGGCGTGGCTGTATCCGCGCTAAGCGCCGATGCGGAAGGAAGGCTGCTGCCGGGCCTGGCGGCTTCCTTGCGTGCCATGCACGGTGAGCGATACGAGCTAGAACGGGACGCCTTGGACGTCCTATGTTTCCCACGAATGCGGCACGGCGACGAGGACTTCACGTCCACGATGTACACCAGGGCAGTAACCAGAATCTCCTACAACGTAGCCTTAGCATCCTCTGAAGCCGATGCATTTGAATACGGCCGCGTGGAAGCTTACTATCTGATCTGGGACCCGGCCACACATTGCGCTGTGTGCCGTCTAGCTATGGTGACGGCATACCCGACTATCAAAAACGCGCGCATGAACAGCCGTGCCGTCTTTGTCTTGAACGAGGATGCCAAACATACCCTACTGATGCCGGCGTCACGCCTTGAGACCAAGTGTATCTGCCACCGTCCTCCGGGATTTAAAATCCCCCTCCACGCCATCTACCTTTGGCCAGGAATGAAATCTGCACGATGCTCAAGACCTTAGCAACGGCAAGCTAGAAACCAGCAGCATGCGTCCTTCCTTCCTTTCTCCTTATTGCTTCTAGTGTGACCTTACTTGCAAAGCCCAGGACGGGGCCGGGACTTGCCAAGCCACATATATACCTACCTAGCATATCTGGTAACAGTTATCTTTCATTCCATGCCTGATTGCCACGTGCACTAATCTTGCACACGTGTCCGTATCACAGTGCATCCTGCCTGCCACGTGTCCACCCGTGGTCATACCGTGGTAAATTTACCGGTCATATGTGGCAATTTTACCATTGGGGGTCAATTTACCGGTCATATGTGGTAATTTTACCATTGGGGGCCAATTTACCGGTCATAGGGGGGTACCATGGTAAATTATATAAAGCAATGGTAAACAATAATATATAATTACCGCGCTATAAGTAAATGTGGTAAAATCGTGGTAACAAAAACGCCCACTGACCAATAGGAAATTACCCACGGGATTTATATCGCCACTATTAGTATAATGGTGGTAAAACACCAATTTACCACATTTTACCACCAGTTTACCACATTTTACCACCAGTTTACCGCGTTTATTTCTCAGTGTGCAGGTCCATTCCACGCCGGATTTGGTGAGGCGGGTCAGTGGGTACGCGATGTCTGCGAAGTTCTGGATGTACCTTCGGTAGAAGCCACACATGCCCAGGAACTGTCGCACGTGTGTGACAGTTTCTAGGTCTGGCCAGTCGCGCACTGACGCAACCTTATCCCGCTGTGGGCGGCATCCATCCCGATCCACCACATGCCCTAGGAACCGGACTGCTCGTTTGCAGTTTGACTTTCGACTTTTTAAGATGGACGGAATTCTTTCGACATGCCTCCAAGACCTGGCGGAGGTGGTCAAGGTGTACCTCATGGGCGCTCTTACCCGGAACCTCAGCTGAGAAAATCATGATGTCATCTACGAATACTCTGCAAAAGGGTAGGTGCCCGAGGTACTGGGTCATCATCCTTTGCCAGGTACTTGGGGAGTTTGACAATCCCATGGGCATGACCAACCACTCGTACGCTCCAAAGTGCGTAGTCATTGCGGTTTTCTCCACGTCCTCTGCTTTCATAGGAACCTGCCAAAATCCCCAAAGGGCATCCATCGTAGAGAAGACGGTAGCCCCTTGTAGGTCATCTAAGAGACTCTGTACATCCGGGAGGGGGTACTTATCCTTGATTGTGATCTCATTGATCTGTCTGTAGTCAATGACTAGACGCAACTCTTTGGGATTACTTGGCTTGGGGACCATCAGCACGGGGCAGCCCCACGGAGAGGCCGAGGGTCGTATGTACCCTTTGGCTAAGAGTTCATCTAGCTGTTGCCGGAGTTGCCGCAACTCCTCCTGCGACAACTTGTATCCTCGCCGGTGCAGGGCGTTCCCACTCCAATCTGGCCTGAGCCGGATGCCGGACTTGAATTCCCTTGACTGGACCGAATTTGGCAGCTCTGTGCAAATGACATCTGCGAACTCCTTTTCCAGGTCCCTAAGCTGCTGCCAGATTTCCGGCGACACCGTCTCGTCTATCTCGTCCTCCGGCGGTTCCGGGGAGGCCTGAGCAGTCTGTGGAGCTGGCGGCGGGGTAGTGACTGGCGGGACGGCCGGTACCGGCGGGTCTGTGGTCTGCGGAGCTGGCGGCGGGGTAGTGTCTGGCGGCACGACTGGTGCCGAGGCTCGCGACTTCTGCTTCTGAGGGCTTGGGACGGTGGGAACTTTTGGTCCCGGCGGCTGCCCAGCGGAGGGGCCACCTTCAGCACCAGGCTGACCGACTGCTGCGACCTGGTCCCGCCAACGCACTCGCTTACGCCGTGCTCGGGGTCGTCGCTCCGCGACCAGACCCCGGCCCTGCTGGAGCGCCGCGGCCGCCTGAGCGTGCCAGGTGGGTGGCTTCCCGGCCGCGTGATCCTCTATCGCCTGTCTACGCACCGCTGGCGGAAGCAACGCAAATGCTCCGTTCGCCTCCTGCTTGCTAGCGAAAACGCTAAGAGGGTCAGGATGATCCCCGGCCTCGTCAATCGTACTCGCAAATCCCTGTGGCCTAATATCCTCGACCACCGCCCCTACTCTCCGCAAATGACACGCCCCTTCCACGTCACTGTAGCCGGACTCGGAGCTGTCCGAGACCAACCCTCCCGGCCCCTCAGACTCCTACTTCTGCTCCGTCCGGCACCGTTGCGCTGGGACGCACGCTGACTTCACTATCCTCGGACCCGGAGGAGGGTTCTGACGCTAGGCCTGCTACAACATCGTTGGGGGAATCTTCGTTGGCGCTCCATCCCGTGAGAGGGGGGGGGGAGTGCGGCGTGCGCTTGCACGCCAATACGGCGGTGAAGCCCTCGAGGTTACACCGGCGCGCACGCCCCTGAGGGCCCCTCCGGGGTTGTCTGGTGAGCCCCCCAGGGCCTCACCACTGAGAACCCCCTCGCCAGCGAGAGTCAGTGGGGCTGAGCCAGTGTCCGAGCTCGCATTGAGCTCGGCGCTACGGCAGCCGGCGCGCCGGAAGCGTGCGTCGCCCGAAGCTCCGGCACCGGCGGCGAGCGCCAGCTCCGAGTCGGACTCGGACCGCTCTGCTAAGGGACTGAACCCCTCAGCGGCTCCCTTCTCCCCACTCCCTGCGTCCAGCAGGAGTGCGGGCAGTAGGTTCGTCCGTCAGGAACCGGCGCCGGGACCGGCAGCGTCCTCCCTCTCTCCCCTCGTGGAGTGCGAGCAAGGGAATCTCATCAGCGCCCCAGGGCGCTTTGAGATTTACCGAGCCAGTGACTGGAGCCCCCCTGCAGAAGGGGAGTTTGATGATGTCCGGCGCTCAGAGCGGCTGGACGTCGTCCAGTCACGGGAGCACGAGTCTCGCATCCGGCCCAATCCGGCTTGGCGAGGGGAGCGACGTCAATCCATGCTCGCATTGGCCCTCCGTCAATGGAGCACTTGGGCGCTGGACTCAGCGCAACGACGTGCAAGAGTCTCCCTGCCAGCTCGTCAGCGCGCAACCGCGCGGCTTGCTTGGGTCGCGTGGAAGGCCGGAACGGACCGGTCAGCGCATCAGCGCGAGCTCCAGCGCCTGGCATTCCAAGCGTGGAATGACGTCACCCAGCAGGTCGCCCAACTTCAGGGCCTGTTTGTCAGAGGCAGTCGGCGCCGAGTCGAGTCCGCTTTCGCGGCATGGCGCCAGCGTGTCGTCCAGCCACAGGGTCTGTGGCGCAGGGGCAGACGTCAAGCTGGAGCCGTCTTCATGGCATGGCAGCAGACGACGCTCGCCAAGGAAAGGAGCACCTGGTGGGTTGGAGCCCGGAGACACCGAATGACTCAGATGGTCAAAAGGTGTCTCCGCGAGTGGCGCCGACTCCCCAGGACGACCCCAGTCAGCTCGGACTCGTCCCAGGGAACGAGTGCCCGCCGTCCAGTAAGGAAAGCGGGAACCTCATCCGGTGTCAGCTCTTGCTCGGATTCCGACCAGGAGTCTTGGTGGCAGGACATCCGCCGAGGCCTAAAGCGCCTGGGGAAAGGCCACCTGCTGCCAGGGGTAATGTGGTTCCAGCTTAAGGACCATGAGCTCTCCGAGGAGGGCGCTTATCGCCTGGAGATCCACCAGCAGGCAGTCTCCGAGTCCAAGAGGTTGATGCAGCAAAAGCGCGAGGACCACCACAACTCCCTCGGGAGGTGCAGGTTCTCTGCCTTTGCCATCAACGTCAGCAGACCAGGGGAGATAGTACGCCGGGGAGTGGACCTCTGGGAGGTAAGGAGAGCAGTCGTCGCGGCCGTCAGAATGAGCGGCCGCACCCGGAAGTCACACAGGGGTCTTAGGGAGTCAGGCACAGCACCTCCGAGTTCCGCAGCTCCCGGTGGGAACTGGTCAAACCGGTTTGCTCCTCTCTCGTCCTCATCGGAGGAAGAGCATCCCGCGGAACTTCCGAGGTCCAGGACTCAGGCGCCTAAGCCGAGCGGCCCCGGTCGCCCGGCGCCTCGCACTCGGAAGCCCAGTCGAGCACCCTCGGCCCCGCACCCCGGTCCGGCTTCCTCAGGGAATACGTCGTCGTCCCCGGAGTCCACCTGGAGCAGGAACAGTCAGGACCTGCAAGAGCTGAAGGAAGCCTGGCAGAAGGAGTCTCGGGCTCGGGAGGCAGCTGCCGAGGCTCGCCTGGAACAGCTGTCTCGGCAACTCCAAGAGAGCCAAAGAGCTGCCGAGGAGCGCAGGATCTCCGATCAGCGCGCTGCCGAGGAACGTAGGGCCTCCGAGCAACGCACTGTCGAAGAGCGCTGGGCTGCGGACCGGCTGGCTACAGAGGCCCGGGAGACTGCCAGGCAGTTGGCTGTCGACGAGAACGTCGCTCAGCAGGTAGCTGCTGATCAGGGTAGATATCTTCCGCGGAGGTGACTCGGCCCGCATCGGGAATTCACTTCGGCCACATTTCGGCCCGTCTCGGCCCGTCTCATCTCCGAAACGGGTTACACTTGGAGTTCTTATACATTCAGGAACTCTTTCCATAACTCAACTGTACTGAGTACTCCGTACAACAAGCTAGGCACCTCACATCAACATCATTCTGATCGGTCCTACTGTACTCCGTACTGAGTACTCTTGCGTTTTATACTTAGCCGTTTTTCTTGCTCTTGTGCTTGCCTCCTAGCACAGCGCCCGACTTTTAAAAGGTGTCCAATGATGTCCAACCTCTTTTCTAAAGGTGCATTGAACGCCCCTTTGAAAAGCCCAACTGAAACAGTGCACGCGCAAGTCGCGATTTCATAGTACTCAGCACAGTTGCAAGAGTAAAAGTGAAACTCCCCTTGTGGGTTAGGCAATAGCTGCACGATCGTGAAGGCTTCATACAAAAATAATGGAGGTACTCATTGAAAGTCGTGATAGTGGCCGGGGGTGGGGGGGGTTGGTGGGGTCGCCGACAAGGGCGATGAATAGCGCGCGACCCGAGGGCGCAATCTCCTTGCACTTGTCGAGACGCTCGTGGACTCCAAGGAGATGTAGGTCCCAGGTGTGGGCACGATCAACACGGCCTCCTCCTCACCATATTATACGTGCGAGAGGGCCTTCGTTCTGGTCATAAGTTGCAGGTGGTCGTTATCGAGTGTCCAAAGAGCCTCGCGCCATATGGATTGACGCCTCACGCCATAAGTCGGCAATGGGTGCTCGTCGTCGAAGTGCGTTTCATCTCGAAATAAGAACTTTAGCATAGCTTGGTGGAAGCCAGAGAGGTCCAACATCTTGCGTAGGGTCACCTCGTCCTTGATGGTGTCGTTCTTACCCTCGGCACCATTTTGCGTTGAAGGTTTGCCAGGTGGCAAGGTGCCAAGTGTCCACCCGCTCCACTTCCCCCACCACACACACCTCCTGAAACCACTCGCAAATGTATACTCCACGCCCTCTGGCACAAAGGTGTCGATTAGCATCGCGAACGCGTGAGCGCGAACATGCGCGATGGTAATGCGGTGAATACGCCTAACGCATGTCTTAAATGGGTCCATGTTCTTTGCATCGGTGAAGTGAGATGCTTTCTCGTTTAGCAGTTTAGCAGATGCTTTCTTCATTGAGCGGTGTGACCAGCAGGCTGCTTGGGTGATGTCGTCGGGGCTGGTGAGCTTACGCGTATGGTTTGGAAGCTCGAGATGCTCCACGACCTTGCCAACGGTCCTGGGGAAGGATGCGTTGGCGTTGAAGAATGCGAAGGAGTGGTCCATGGAGTGAAATGAAGGCTCTCATAGAGGCCCTCCAAACCGTATGTGCATCGTGCGGACGAGTAGGAATTCCACAATCTCCGAGGCGACAGCGTCCTCGTGAGACTTCAGAGCCAAATAGCCGAACCGGTAGCGCTTGTCCAAACCTGCCGTGCCACCAGTTTCAAGAGGGAATCCGTTTATTCGATTGGTCTTGTAGGTATCGTCACGAGCTCGGTGGTTACTAGCGTATAGTGATTTCAACTTATTGCCCCAAGTGGTGTAAATACAGCGATACCGCATATTTAAGGAAACAGAGATTTGCGGTCAGCCTAGCATTTCCC
>LGRX02020466.1:0-23708 GCA_001247695.2 Cymbomonas tetramitiformis
CAAGGAGGAAGGAGGGGTGGTGTCGTCATCGGTGGGGTCGGCCATCGGCTCGGGGCGCGGTGAAGGCGAGGCGGGCGGCGGGGAGTCGTCGACATCTCGTATCAATATCGAGAGAGGGGTGGTGTTATCGATGGAGGCTGCGACAATGAGCATGATTGCAGTGGCAATGGACATGAGACAATGTCGCACGCCACGTGTCCGTAATTTTATGGAAAATACGCGGTCGGCGTACATTACCTTGCCCGGTTCTTCTTCCAAAATGGACGGGATCGGCAACCATGACGGGTACCGTAGGGTCGTTAGCATGTCTTGGGCGCAACGATGAAAGTCGCGGGGAGTCATGCAAGTTGGTTCGTCCTTGCGATGGCCACAAGTGTAAATCTGAACCATGCCGACGTTTCTCGACTTACGCGCTTCCAATCTACAAGCGGTTACGTGACAAAGAGCACGCATCATGTCTTCCGTATGGCACCTGCCACGTTAGAGTGCAGTTAAGATGTCGCTAGTACGTCGATACATAGTCTTTACCATGCTAACGGCATCATATGTGTGCGACAGTGCTGCGAAGGTCCAAATGGACGATTGTGATTCAAGAGTCCAACTGAAAGTTAGGGCACTTTCAAAGGGTCCTTGAAAAAACGAAATCACTCACCTTGCATCATTCACGCACGCCACAGTGGTTTCCGCCCATTGGCTAACTCGAAACTTCTTCGTGTGCTCCTCGAAATGTTGACCCAACCGGAAACCCTCCGGACAACCGACGGTATCGGCAGCAAGTGGTACCGCCGGAGTTGATGGTGCGGAGGTGGCAATATTCACCGGACCACGCGGTGGTGCCAAGGGTACTGGGTGAGGTGCTGGGTGACACATGGCCATTCGGGCTAGTCGTGGCGCACGCGTTTTGGCCACCGGTCGTTCTTGTCGTTGGAGGGAAAGCCCACGGTGACCCGGGGCCGCACGGGGTGTACTTGCGGACGCCTGCACGAACTGGTCATCGGATGCATCGGGGGGAAGTTGGCGAGTCCATTGTTCACGTAGCGCGGAGAAATGCTCTCCGGGGCGAAGTGCTTTACGGGGCATCGCAGGCCTGTGACCCCCCCCCCGTAGGCGCGTTAAGACGTGGTTAGTACGTCATAAAGGAGTCCTAATGCCACACGTTAGGGTGTCATTAGGATACCGTTAGGATGGGCGAACTACAGGCATCCTAAAGGCCTCCTAAAGGTGTCCTAACCAGGGAATCTTTTGAGGAATATTCCTCTAGGCGCGTTAAGATGTGCACCCTAAAGCACGCCCTTAGGACACCTTTAACATGTTGTCGCCGTTAGCATGTAGTTAGCACGCCTTTAGCATGCGTGGCGTTAGCATGTTAACGGCGTCTAGTCTCACCTAGTATGCCGCTAACGGCGTGGCGATAGCATGTTAACGGCGTCTAGTCTCACGTAGTGGGTACCGTAACGGCATACTAACAAAGACGCATGCAAACAAAAAAAAACAAAAAAACTGCAAGTCTGGCGTTAGGATACTAAATGACACCATAAGAGCATGCTACCGGCATAATATCCGCGTAATGTACATGGCATGCTAAAGGGGTACTAACGTCATATGACTTGTATGACATAAGCTATAAGACCCAAAAATAGCGAAAAAAACAAAAAACAAAAATTTGGCAGGGAAATGGGCAAGTTGAAGGGAACACACCCCTCCAAGCAAAATGTTGGTTTTGTTTTTTTTGCCATAGATATGAAGCATTTTGTGCGCACGATTTTTTCAAAATGCGCAGGAGCAAAAAAATAAATATAAACAAAAGAAATAAAATGGAAAGTTCTCACCCCCAATGATTTTGTAGCAATCGGACGGTCGAGGTGACACCCAGAAGAATGGACCGAACAAAATCGTTTCTTATATATAACTGCCCCTTACAGGGATTCGAACCGCACACCCTCCGCCTTCAAGAGCGACATCCTACCACTAGACGATTACGGCAAGAGCGATGCTCACCGCAGACAACGAGCTAAATCACTTCTCGCGAACCCGCCTGAGGCGTGCACCTCTCTCCGGGCCGCGGGGCACGAAAATAGATATTTTTAAAAATGTAATTTTTCTACTAACTGTGCTCGCAGGATGCTGGAGCTGGACCACATGGACCACGCAAAAGGCGACATGTCAGACGGCGCAACGGCTAGATGCAGATTTGGCCCGACACTGCCCCGATTCCTGTCTTTCTGACCCGTTTCCATGCCGTACTAACTGGGTTTTGAAAGCGCAGGGCACAAAGCAGAACGAAAGGCGGCACCCAACCGTACTCAACCGTAGACTCAACCGTAGCGGCACGCCGAAAGGCCCAACAGTAGAGCTCAGCGAAAGCGTCAACAGTAGGCTAAAAAACGGGGAAAAAATGAACTCCAGAGGTGCGATCAAGAGGACATCCAGAGGCTCCCCACTTGTGGGGCAGAAGGGCGGAAAAGGGGGGAATCCACCACGTAGGAACAGAGAGCTGTTGGATGAGGAGCAGACCGGCACGCTGCTCAGGCACTTTCAGGGGAAGGACCATGCAGCCACGGGAACTTTCACTGACGGCGCGCATCTACCGCAGCTGCCCGACGACTTCAACCACTGCCTAAACGCCTTCATCGAAAAATACTGCAGTCAGCACGGTGAGAAAACGGCGCTGGAGGCGAGGGCGGAATATTTCAGCACTGCCTACCCAGACAGGCGGCTTGAGTACACCCAGTGCTCGCAGGGCTACCCACTGGAGAATCCGTACGGCGTGCGGAACGAAAAGGGGGAGACCATCTACACCCTTCTGCAGAACTGTGCCGAAATCCAACCCAGTGAGATAGACGAATATTGCATCCCAAAGGGCGGGCAGGGACACATCGTTGTGGCCCCGCTGCGTTCATATGGGCCTCTGGTGGTAGAGTATTTGCAGCATATGACAGCGGCTGTCAGGCACTTTCACCAACTTGGAGAAGGAACCATGGTAATCTCCCAAGAGAACCCACCTGCAATACGGTGGGTGGGGGATAAGGTGGCTGCCATCCGCCTCACTTTTGTGAAACCAGAATACGCAGCAACTGTCATGTCAACGACCCTCGCTCACTTGCCAATCCACTGCGGGAAACTCGGAGCTGACAACATCGCTGACAGTGAAAGGGCGATCCCGAGGGTGAGGATAGCCGGCAGGGGAGGAGACCGTGGGGGGGCTGAGGAAAGACAACTGTGCATCACCAGCGAGGGCTTAAAAGGTAGGACGCTGCAGTCGCTTGAGGAGGAGCTGACAGGTATGCACATCATAGAAGCGGCTATGAAGGGTTCTTGGGAGGACTCGGTCCCCGCCGCCACCGCCCTGAACAACATCAGAATCGTCGCCGCCAGCGAGAAGGCAGCGCAGCAACTGGAAACGGGCGACATCAAGATACCGAGCCTGACCGAGTACGACGTACAGAGGATACCAACGAACAGAGCAATCCAGCACCTCTTCGCCACCGAGGTGGTCATAGTTGACTACGACAGAAGCATCGACTATGAGTTTGACGCGGACTTCCTGGTAACGTCCATCAACGAGACCCTTACCGACAAGCTGGGTGAAAGCCAACACCTGCTGCCGTGGCCGCCATCATACACGAAGCCAGCTACGGACGAATCGGTGCCGGCATCATACCTGAGGGTACGAAAACTGAAGAGGGGGCAGATATTCTCCGCCGTGGCCAGCGAAAAGGTCTACGCCTGGATAGCTGGACTACCAGAGAAGCGGTTCTCAATCAAGATAGAACATCTTGGTATGAGGTTCGAGTGCCAACACTCGGACTTCTCCCGATCCGGTAAGTACGCGAAGAGCAAGGGTGGGGGCGGCAGAGGCACGGTGCCACCCACAACACAGTCAGCAGACGAGGTCGTTCAAGCACTGGAAGGAAGGCTGGCATCCTTCGCCAAAGTGGCGAAAGGAGACAGCAAAACCGAGGAGGAGGTACGGGCTCTACGTGTAGTGGTTGAGAGGCTGGAGACTGCCACGGCCAAAGGTTTCAAGGACACCGTCAAAAGTGTCGAACGGGTCGGTGACGGGGTGATCGACCTCACAGAGAAGTCCAAGGGCTTCAGCGAACTTCAACTTGAACTTCAACAAAAGATGGTCGACAACCTCATCAAACTCAACTCTGGACAGCAGCTGAACTCCCCGCAATCGGACGACTCCCTCCACTTCCGTAAGAGGACCAAGCAACGCATCGCCTCACCGGAAGGCGAGGACACAGCTATGCTCGACAAAGAGAGGCAAGACCTGGAAAAGAAGCTAGCCAGCACCGTCTCAGCCATCGAAAGGTCCAACCAAAAGGTAAAATCCACACACCCCACTGCCTGGAATACTGCACTGAATACCAACCTAGTCATCTGCAAAGGCAACACAGAGAACAGAGGGGAGCAGAAAGGCTACCCACTGCCTGAATCGACCCGGGCTGCCACTGGCAGCAACACTATTGTAGTTACATCCAAGGGACTAACAATAAAGGGGACTGATCACAGGCTGGCAGATCCAAGCCGACAAGGGAAAGCAGACGCGGATAGAAAAGCAAGCCAGCAGAAGAGCAAACACCGGGTAGCATCAGGTGAAAAAGAAAAGCACCACTCCGAGCCCGATCGAGGGACCCACCAGAACAGCTGTTCACCATATATTTATTGCCTGAATAGAACTGCAACTAGCCATGCAAACAACTACGAATATTTAATAAGCAACTGGGGTGTACCCATAAATCCCTGCCTTGCTCAGTGCCATCGTTGTGAACTTCTGCTCAAAATAACTGACACCTGCAAGCTAAAAACCAAACACAAATACACTAGCGAGAATAACGAAAACAGCAACCGCCACCACACTGCCAACGAGGCAGAAGCACTGCATAGAAGCACATACGTCAGAATAGCAGCCGAAACCGAAACCGGGGCCGTAGGACATAACACTAAGCACACGTACAGCATATTAAGCAACCGAAGGTGCAATGACATGCACCCTGGAATAATGAGTGAGACTGTAGCCACAAATAAGAAATGGCGACACAAGGCGCACATGAACTGCAATAATAACTCACAAAGCAAGAAGCAAAAGGAGGGAGCAAACATAAGACGAAACTGTGAACAAATGTATAGACAGGAAGGTGAACAAACTGGCCCTACAGGTATGCAGGAAGATAGAGGAAACCCTAATGCTACCCTAAGTAAATTGAGTACCAAAAGGCCCCTGGGGGGAGCAGCACAGAAAGGCTCGACAGGAAAACTCTTGGGGGGACTATTTTACAAATGGACAGGCGATACGCAAATTTACAGAGGGAACCGGCGAACTTCGGTGTTTAGCGAATTGCTCCAGGAGCTCTACGTTAAAATACGAAGTTTTGTAAAAACGACCCTAACAGAGCAAAATTTTAAGGAGACAACCAAGGGCCACACACAAGAACATATTGGGGAAAACGTAGCCCAGACATGTGGCAAAAAGTATGGGAAGACGCTGCAGGCAAATGTAACGCGTAACACAGAAAGCAACGCGGGGTCAGGAGAACCCGCACGCTGGCAGAAAGACGGGGTTAGCGACAACAAAAGGAACCCACGGGATATATTGAAAGGGAATAGGCTGATTGCAACAACCTGCACGACTATATGGAGGGAAATGAGGGGAAACCCTAAACCAAAAGGGGCTTACCTACAGAAGAAAGGGGGAATAGGGGCACATAACAGCGAAATTGGACGGAGATATTTTACACAGAACCTACAAATGGTACAATACGAATGTAAAATAAAAACAAGCTTGAACAGACGACATTGGACATTTAGCGAATTGCTCCAGGAGCTCTACGTAAAAATGCGAAGTTTTGTAAAAACGACCCCAGCAGAGAAATATTTTAGGAAGACAACCAAGGGTAGCACACGAAAACATATTGGGGAGGATGCAGCCCAGATGTGCTGCATAAAGGACGGGACGACACCACGGGCATATGTAACGCGTAACAAGGAGAACAATGTGAAGACAGGAGAACATGCACGCTGGCAGAAGGATAGGGACAATAACAACATAAGGAACCCACAAAGTATATTGAACAGGAAAAGGCTGACTACAACAACCTACACAACTATATGCAAGGGGATGAGGGGAAACCCTAAACCAAAGAGTACTTACCTACAGGAAAAGAGGGGAATAGGGGCACATAACAGCAAAATTGGACGGAAATATTTTACACAGGGCCTACAAATGGTGAAATACGAACATGAAATGAAAATGAGCTTGAACGGACGACATTGGACATTTAACGAATTGCTCCAGGGGCTCCACGTAAAAAAACGAAGTTTTGTGCGAACGGCCCAAACGGGAAAATATTTTGAAGGGGCACCCATAGAGCATACACAACTAAGGTTTGAGGAAAAAGAAGCTCAGAAAAGCAGTAAGGCAAGTACAAGGGGACGGAAGGAGTGTGTAACGCGTAACAAGGGAGGCAGTGCGGAGGAAGGGAAACACAACCAAAGGAGATGTGTGACGAATAATAGACATGAAGATAACTCACAAGGCGCACCAATAAAAGCGGTACTTGTAATTTGCGTTGTGATTACGGTCCTAACGAAAAGTAACATTAACGAGCGAAAAAGACCAGCACGAAAACCAACACAAAGGGTGCGGGTGACAAAATGCAAGGAGGCTAGCAGGAGGGCAGAAACGGGAGTGCTGGGTGAAGCTCCGGAAAGGGAGCATGCAGCACAGTGCATGCAGAAACGAAGCACAGAGGCAACAGCAAAAACCCGGCAAACAGTTGAAACTGGAAAGGGAAGTGAAGAAATGCCAAGAGGAGTCAACGACCAACACCAAGAAATAACACAGGAAAAGCCCCCAAAGGGCCCCATGTGGTTAGCCACAACGGAAGAGGGGGGACGAAGGGCGAACTTCGGGAGAAACCCCACATATTACCTACGCGCAAACCGACAGGAACACGCATATGCACACAAAAAAGGAAGGAGATATTGGAGAGAATATGCGAAGGGGAAAACATGCAGGTGGGTACAACGCACCAAATATGACAGACCACAAATAGTCAGGAGCAACCAGGTAGTAAGGCAAGAAACAAAGGACAGGGACAATAGTAAGTGGGCGCGAAAACATGGCGAGATGCGCCGAATGAAAAGGGAAGGCCAAAACATAGCGAGAACGGTGGGAGCCCAAATAATGAGTATGCATGTAACACTAGGTGTGCTGGGCACTCTGGCTAAACGGATGGAGCAGGCACAACTGGCAATGAAAAACCCTCGACAAGAGGTACCGCAGGTCAAAGCGGTGAATGAAAAGTCTACGGTAGCACGAGGAGCAGCCTTGGGCACAAGACCCAACAGGAAAGCTGAACAGATTGAGGAGGCGGGTAGGTATGCCGAAGCGAAACCACAGCCCTCACATATAGGGGGGGGAACATGCTCGAACGAGAAAATGGAAGGACAGTACCCCAAGAATTCTGTCACGCAGGGAATATTTGCCAAGGATGGGAAACTGAATATGCACCAAGTGGACCTCGCGCTCGAAACACTGGAAGACAACCCTCCGGGTTCAACAACCATGCAAGAAATACTGAAGATGCTGAGGGAAAATGACAAAAAATTTCTGGAAATGATAAAAGAAAAAGTCGCCAAAAAGGGCGGCACCCAGATACCAGTAGTAGGAAACGGACACTGGCTACTGCTGATGGTAGGAGTCTGCGTCGCAAAAGGTAACAACACGTTGCAGGCCTATGTATACGATTCTATGGGCATGGAAAGACAGACACGGAAGAAAACTGCCCAAGGGCACACGAGAATGGCGGAGGAACTGCAAGGAGCAGTGAGTGCATGGGTAACGGGCAACAAGGAGGCAATGGGGTGCCTGGAAGCTAGAGCCACGCCGATGTACGACAGGCACCAACACGATGCATTCAGCTGCGGCGTCTGGGTGATATATATTGCGGAGCTATGGCAACAGTGGCTGTTAGAAAGGAACGGAGCCTGGATACAACATGTGTACACGAACACACTCCAAACCAGTCGATGCGTGACACTACACACCACGGAAATAGTGAATAAATGCAGAGACAGATTCAGGCCAAAGATAAAGTCGGCCATAATGAGGGAAAATAAGCCACATGCAGAACAGGACACGGATGAAGTTGAGCTGACAAGGGAGGACCCAGCAAAAAGGACTGGGGCAAAACAGGCGCGAACCCAAGGAACGTGTGCGGCGGATGCCTTCATGAGGGAGGTGGAGCGTGGCCGCACAGGGGAACAGGTGGAGGACACAATGCGACAACAAGGGGTGGGCATACAAACAATAATGAACGTTCAGGAAGCGCTTCAAGCGCTACAACAAGACACTGAAGCCCTCATAGGTGAAACAATGAGAAAACTGTCGACAGATGGCCGAACCCAAATAGCAATAAGAGATGGAGGAAAATGGGCAATGGTGATGCTCACAATAACACGCCAGGACATGCAGGCGCATGTGTGGCTACCTACTGGAGGAATAGAAAAACAGGACGAACTGCTAATAGCTATAGATGTTTGGACCATACTGCGAGAAGCCTACGACCTGCAAAAGGTGAAATATAGTGGACTAACAACACATAGCACACCACCAGAATGGGGGAAATTCAGTCAAGGTGAGCAAGCGATAAGAGTGGCGGGGAGCTGGAAATACTGGCATGTTGATGGCAAACCAGGACACTTCAAACTCGGGACTAGAAACACGGCACGGCTGCAGGGGGAGACTCGGGAGATGCGGCGGACGACAGAACAAACAACTGGGCTGGCCGAGGAGGACATGAAAAGTGACGAACCGAAGGAAGATGGCAGGGCACCTACTACGGAGCAACACGCCACGGGCGAAGCAACGGAAGAAAAGAACACAAGTACCACGGACAAGCTAGTTCAGGCCACGCTACGGTTCCGTCCGATAAGCAAAGAACAAGCGAACGAAAGGCTAAAGAAGGAGGAGGGAACGGCGACAGGAAAAAAGCTGAGGCCTCCCGCGAACGCCAAGAAATACCCGCCACCTACTACAACAACGAAAATGAACAAAAGGGACAATGAGGAAACCAAAGGGTCCCTGGAGGCACTGAAGCAATGGGGTGGGAACATGCCAAAAACGGAGAACCTAAACATTGAAGAAATGGGAGAAGCACAACAACACACCATAAATTTCCTAACATGGAACATACAGGGCGCCCGGCACTCACTGTACGAACTGGAGGAGCAAATGAAAAAATGGGAGATAGATATAGCAATAGTCACGGAAACTAAGACTGCGAAAGAGGAAATAAAAAGACACTTCAGAAACAAAAAACAGTCAAACATATGCACAAACATACCAACAGAAGAAGGGGAGGGGGAAGAGAGCAACCACACGGCGGGCCTTGCCGTAATACTCACAGGGGAATATGCCAAACCACATAACTACACCGAGGTGCAGGTACCGCACTTACGAGGAGTACTCACACACACGCTGCTCCACTTTCCGGGAGGAAAATACTTACACCTGCTAGGGGTATACTACCCGGTGGAAGGGAAAGACGTGGCGGAAGAGACAGGACGAGGGGAACTCGACAGAGAGGCGGCCAGGAATGGCATACAGGAGTATGTGCGGATGGTGACCACAGCCAGCGAAAATGCGGTAGGACAAACAGTACTAATTTGTGGGGACCTGAATGCCACGACGGGAACACCGAAAAACAGCAGGGACAAAGAATGGAACAAAACCCTGGAAGCCACGGGTCTGCAAGATGTGGGAGGGACCAGGGAAACAACACTAACATGGCATGAACGACGGAACATAGACAGAATGCTAGCAAGCAAAGCAGAATTACAATACTACACGCAACCAACGGCAGGAGAACTCACCGAGCTACACATGAGCGACCACAAAATGGTCTGCACAACGCAACTGGACCTAAAAGCCTGGGGGACCCACCGACCAACGACACAAAAGCCACAACATGCAAAAACAGACAGACTGAAACTCCCGCTAACAGAAGCAGAGGGGAATACCCTCAGGCAAACACTGGACGCTGCATATACGAAGGAATTACAAGATGAAATGCAAGAAGCAGTAAACGGAATAAAAACAGCAACCAGCACAAGGCACAGAAAAAGGGCAATAGACTACGCGGGAGGGGTGGTTGCAAGGATAATGGGGGAAGCAAGAGACAGGGCAATGATGGATGTCAACTTACCGAAACAAGCGGCAGCACCAGAACAACAACATGGACTACACCTCCCAAAAACCCTCCGCAAAGAAAGGGACGGCCACCTGAAAGAAAGGAACAGGTGCCGTGAGAACATAGCATTATGGAAGAAGGACATAGAAACACGAGAACAAGTAACCGAGGAAGCACGGACGGAAGATTTTGACAACCGAACAAGCGAAATGAGGAAATGGGAACAATGGGAACGGGAACAGAAAAAGCTTGCGACAAAAGAGGCAAGGAAGTGCATTAAAGAGCACGAAGCAAACCGAAAACAGAAAACAAGAATGAAAATGAGAGAAGGATACTGGGGCAACATAAAGCACTACCATAAATTGATATACAAAAAAGAGATAGAAAACGGAACAGCACCAGCTACAACAATACAAGCGATTGAAACCATACAAGGAGAGCTAGTGGTAGGACACCAAAAAGTGGCACAGGCAATGGGCGAACACATTGCGTGGTCGGAACCATACAAAATGAAGGAACCAGAGAAAGGACTTAAAGATACGCCACCCTGGCTTGACGAAAGGTACAAGAACTACATGAAGGAAAACCAATGCAAAAGGCCGGACCAAACAAAAGTAAACCTAAATGTGGACAAAGAGGCCTATCGACAGGCGGTGAAGAAAATGAAAACCAACAAAGCAGCCGGGCCCATGGGGATACAAAATGAAATACTGAAACAGATGCCGGACAGATTCCACGACCACCTGTGTGAACTCATGAAATTAATGTGGGAGCATAGACACACCCCCCTACCATGGAAAAAAGGTTACTTCTGCTTCCACCACAAGCAGGGTGAAGTAACAAAACAAAAAAACTACCGACCTATAGCACTACTGGATTGCCTGTTCAAATTATACACTACAGTACTCACAAAAATGCTAGCTGACTTCTGTGAAATAAACGGCATGCTCTCGGAAGCACAAGAGGGCTCAAGGGAAAACCACAACACAATGAAGCAACTCACCAGGGTAACCAATGCCATTGAAGACGCCAACCTCTCCAAACGAAACCTACATGCAACCTACGTGGATTTCGAAAATGCGTATGGCTCGGTTGACCACAAAAGACTCATTACGACGCTAAAACACCTAGGGGTGCCACCACAACTTACCGAAGCTGTTAGGGACATACTGGGCGAAAACGAGGAGGACTCCATGCAAATGAGAGCAAAAGTAGGGGACCAGGTCTCGGAAGAGGTGCCAATAAGAAGGGGGATTCTGCAAGGCGACAGCATGAGCCCGCTACTGTTCATACTATACCTGGAACCTCTCCTTAGATGGCTAGAGGTGGGAGACCATGGATACCAGCACAAGTATGCAACTGACAGGGAGCTCAGAGGGGAACTGAGAACCTCCTCCGGAGCGTTTGTGGACGACCTAATTATACTAACCAAACTAATGACAGGCATGGAGCAACAGCTAAAGAAACTCTCGGCATTTGGAGACTGGAGTGGACTCAGAATAAACGAGGACAAAACAAAGATAACAGGGGTAGAACATGGCAACAAAAACGTGAAAGAAAGTAGGCACCAAGGGGTGAAATGCGGAAGTCGAACGCTAAAAGTCCTTAAAGCCGGGGATACCTACAAATACCTGGGGGTCCTACTCAATATGCTGGGGACATGGAAAGAGGAGAAAAGAAAGTCACTACGGGAACTCAAAAGAAGAATAGACGCACTACTGGCAACCCCCCTCACACAAAGACAAAAAGAGTACTCCCTGAAGTCGGCCATATTGGGGAAATTCAAATACGGACTCCACCTCGGGATATACACACAGGGTGAAATACAACAGGCCGAAAATCAGCTGGGAGCCGCGATGAAAAGAATATATGGACTCCCCGCGAATGGTACGCCCAATGAACTAAACACGGAGGAAAAAGAGGAATATGGACTGGGGCTCCAGTCCCTACAGGCAATATATGCACAGGAAGTATACACGGGACTGGCAGGCGCTGTTCAGAGTGAGGAAGACAAAGGGGCCCAGATGGGATACGGCAAAAGGGAGAGAAACCTTCAAACCAGACAAAGAATGTCACAAGTCAGCAGGTCCACAGCCGGGCTACTGGAAAAACACTTCGAAGAAAGGGGACACAGCAGCACAAGGAGCAAGCTAAAAATGGGACTGCAGACACAAACGAACACTCTGAGGAAGATGAATGCTCTGAATGAATATGGAATACGCGTGAAAGGAGTGGGAACCCACATGCAGGAACTGGGTAAAGAAACACTACCTATAATGAGGCAGCTGGGAAAAGCTAAAAGGGTATACACAAACGCGGAAATGGAGGGCACAACCAGAACGACCAAGCACCAAAGGATAATGGATACAGAATACAGAGACCCACAGTCGCAGCCTGCGACGACAGGCTTTGAAAAAATGGGAACAGTAAATGTAATACAGGAAACGAAAACTCAGCAAGCCACTAAGCAAATAAACTTTACCAAACTACTCACACTATTCAGAAACTACCCGGACCTCAAGAACTTAACCACGGCAGACGGGAAAAGTGCCATACCAATAGAAACACTGAAAGCAACAGGTGGAAGGAAACACGACACCAAGACGGCAACAAAGATAGCACAGGGAATGCTGCACCTATACCCATACATTTGCGAAGCACAACCCAACGACATTAAGAAACCAGGGGACCACTGGGACCATGTGTGGAACAGAAGGCTGAAACCTGAATATATACAAGAACGGAAAACAGGAGAGCTAGAGAGGTACACCAAAAGTACGGTAAGCATGGAAAACATAAGCGACTGGCCGGCACAAATAAAGGCGCTGCATGAGGCTGGAAACAGTCTGAAGGACATACTGCAACTAGTGTCTATGTACCCGCTAGCCAACCAAACGAAGCATTTCGAACAGTCAGAGGTGGAGTGGACGGAACATGAGAAGGAAGTTCTGGGCATAGAAACCGACCAAGAAAAGGAGGAAGACGACGTGATGACCACCAGACACCCGCGGGGGAGAGTAAAGAGGAAGTCAGGACAACAGGACAGAGGCCAGTGGTCGACACAGGAAGACCGAATGGACATGCTAGGACAAGAGGGAAACTACACGCCCGCCGGGATACTGGCAACGAGACAGTACCTGCAAAACTACACAGACTCGACCTCGAAAGTAACACAGTACGAAATACGGTGGACCGATGGTGAAGGAAACGAACAGACGACGTGGAGCACAGAAGAAACAGTAAGAACACACCTGCTCAAACACAACCTCTCCTCGGACCAAGGATGGAAAAACCTAGTGGAAGAATGGAAGAATGACAAGAGAGACAAAAGGACCAAACGTGAGCCCGCTGAAGAGATACTGGCAGGACAACCAAACGGCGAACAGAGGTACTGGAAAGAAGTAACGCACCTGGAAATATGCACAAGGGAAACGAACCCGGACCAGGACATTAGGCACATTCCAGGGGTGAAGGACAGACAACTGCGCACGGAAGGTGACACCACCTACTGCTATGAGCCGGAGGGAAGCCTTATAGGCACGCTGAGCACGGTAAAAGTTAGAGAATTGTACGACAGATATGCCGAGGCGGTGGGGGACAGCACGGCACAAAGGCCAACAGAGAAACAACTGGCCAAAAGGCTGAAACTAAGTGTAGAACACAAAATACATGTAAACACTTTTGAGGAGGAAATAGCACAACTGCTGATAAGGTACTCCAGCAAGGCGGAGATGAAACACAGAAAAAGGAACCTCCAAAACCACTGGACCTTCCCTCCGGAAATGATGGAGGCGGTACACACAGCCATGGGAGTCCAAACAGAGGTATTCGCCTCCCCACTTAATGTACACAGAGACACCAGAACGTACTACTCGCAATACCCACGAGACTCGGTATTTGGGGCTGTAGGCTCGGCATGGGAAGAGCAATGGGAAAAACTGGGGTCATACCAATTCAACCCAGAGTACACAGCAGGGGACCTCTACAAGGCACTGAAAAAGGCAATTAACTCCACAAAAACGGCCGAACCCGTTCTGGGGGTAGGAATATACCCCACATATGCCAAAAGCCCGTATAGAAAACTGCTGAATAAGCACATGGGATACAGGGTACACGAGTTACTGGAGATAAAGGAAGGGCAGTTCACCTTCCTACCACCCGACCACTGGATGCAAGGCAACCTACAGAAACCCAAACAATGCAACTGGAACATGAGAATACTGGTAGTAGCGAATGCGGCAGGATGGAGAAAATACTGCCCGGACGCACTCAAAACCCACGACATATTCAGCAAGGCCCTTCTCAAGTGCCCGCAAAGCAAAGTCAGGACGATAGGCAGAGCATGCTACATACACAGGCCTCTCACCCTCAAGGATGCGGACAGGCGACCTAGGTCAATTACAGAATGGGAGAAGGATTGCGTCATAGACTCCGCGCCATGGATGAACCATGAACTACCGGTCATGCAAGCACTACCAGGCGGCCACTTGGAAAACCACACAGAGAAGATAATTGACCGGTGGATGGAAGACAGGGAAAAAGAAGGGGAGCACAGAGGAGGGGATAGGGGGCCGAGGCCAACGACTATGGACGTACTAAGAGCTAACACCACGTGGAGTAGGGAGGAAATAAACAGAGACGCCCTAAGAAGGTGGGCATTACAATTCACGGGCCCAGACACAACGAACGAGCACATAAACGGAGACCAATGGCTGCAGTGGGAAAGGGGCGAAAAGGAGAAAGCAGAACCACCACCAGAAAGCAGGTGGGACAACCAAGGGAAAGGATACCCAGAGCCCCACAGGAGGCATAACAGAAACAGTATGATTTACACAGATGGAAGCCAAAGAAAAGTCAAAAAGGAAAACGGGGAAGTCGAGGAAGTAACGGCGGCAGGTGTCTGGGACCCAAGAGGGGAACGGGCAATGAACCACATGCAAAGATGGGCCGGACGCTGCCAAACTGTTAACAGGGCGGAGCTCACTGCCATATATATGGCACTGACACTAGACTCAAACTCGGGAGAAGAAAAAGTCAGCATATGCACGGATAGTCTGACCTCCCTCTACCAAATACAAAACATGAAAAGAAGGCCGCACACGCTTGAAAGGCACGTACACAGGGACCTACTGTGGAAAATAATGAAACAAATACAAAAGCTAAATAAGGAAGGAACAAAAGTGGCCCTATACAAGGTTAAAGCGCATGTGGGAATACATGGGAATGAAATGGCGGACGAGGTGGCAAAAAGGGCCTGTGAAGAAGGGGAATACGGCCTCAACCATGACAACACGGATACAGTGATGCTACTAGCAATATGCGAGGCCACGGGTAGACAACTGGAAGGACACCAAGCAATACTCAACCATGTAACAAAAAAGGTGAGGGAGGCAAAAATGACGGGAAAAACAAACATAATACAAAGACTAAAAAGGAAACTAGAAACCGGGCCAGAAGAATGGGAGACCAAAAGACAACGCATTGAGAGGACGGAGGCAGAATACGCACAAAAAAACCGGGAGCCTACTGAAATAGAAACAGCCTGGGCAGACACCTGGCCCGATGAACCAGAATGGCAACAGGAACAGGAAGAGGAATTGGAACTCCAGAGGATGGAACGATTAGAGGAGGAGGCATTAATACAGGAGCAGCAAGTACAAACAGCACAACAAGCTAAACAAAAGAGGGGGCAAGGGCGAGAGAGCACACGGGGAGTAGAAATGAATAAGGAACAGGCATGGAAGACAAGAACAATACAGAAAGAGGAGGCATTAGAACAGGGAGAAAGACAAAAACGAAGAAGAACCCAAAGCCAGGCAAAACCCGACCAACCAGCCCTACGGGAAGCTGAAGGGCCGAGGGAAGCCCAAGGAGAAACTGCACAAGGGTCAACCCAGAAACTGAAGCTACCGGAAACACAGAATGTGGACATGACAACACAGCAGGACACCGCAGCCGAGCTCAGAGAAATGGCCCAACAACAGGAGGAAGCACAGGAAGAATGGAGAGCACTCCAGGAAATGGTACAGGACCAGGAAGCAGCGCAAAAGGAAGTACACCAAGTGAAGGAATGGAGAAAGTCCTCGAGGGAAAAAATACTGACAGCAACACAAGAAAAGCCAGAAAAATACATGCAGCACCTCAAAGGTGATAAAGCCATGCACAAGCTCTCTAATGGATACTGGAAGAAGGGAACGGAATACCTAAACGAGAAAGACGTGACAGTCCTGCTAAGATGCCGGGCGAACAAACTACCAGCAGGACCATACAAGAAGCAGCAAGGAGGGAGAAGGCCGCAAAAATGCAAATGCTGCGGGATGCCCAGACAAGTAAACGCGGGAGGATTCATACGCACAGCCCATGTGCTGGGAGGATGCACAGAGAGGGAGATAAAGAACATGGTAATAAGCAGGTCGGATGAGACCACCAAAATGATAGCGAAAGCAATTAGCAAAGGCAGGAAAGGAGGATGTGTAATAAGAACCCATGCGGGGAAAAAAGGGAAAGGAATGAACAACGGGAGGCCAATAGAAGACTTCCTCCTCACGAGGGGGCAATGCAGACTGGACGGACGAAACACACCGGCACCAGAACACGGAAAGGACACCATACCACACTACGTGGACATAGTAATGCTTGAGGGAACTGAAAAGGGGAATGAGCAGCCTGGGTACACACACCAAAAGGCAATGACGGAAGCGGGGCACATACACCTGATAGAGGTAACATACACAGACGAAATGAGTTGGGAGGAAGCACTAAAGACGAAGTACACAAAATACACACCGCTAGTAAAGCTACTAGAACTATATGGCTACAAGGTAACGCTACACGTGATGGTATTCGGCAATACGGGAACGATATACGAACACACGGAGAAAATACTGACCAAACATTTAGGATTCGACAAACAAGAAGCACTACACCTACTCAGGAAAATACATGACCTAGCGACAGGATTTGCAGTAAGCCTAAACAGACTATATAGAACGAAAGTAGACAAGGAACCAGACTAAGGGACAAAGAAGAAGGAGTCAAGGGGACTCACAAAGCCCCACACCCCGTCCAAGGGTGTCTCTTTTTCTTTTTTTTCTTTGCTCACCGCAGATGCAAAGTGACCAAGTTCAATGACACAACGTATGACACAGAAGGGCTTGCGTAAAAAGGTCACGAAAAAAGAAAATTGAGCGCCACAAATTCGAACTGCGTGGTCAATGCGAATGCAAGGTAACGAACCGAAGTTCGAACGGTAACCGGGGAGGAGCGCCGTAGCATGCTAGCCGCCAACTAAAGGCGTCTTAACGTTTCACTCTGCGTGGTGTCTCATCGATAAAGACGCAACTCACCCGTACCAAACCGTACACACCCTAAGCCAGGCCGAGCCCCTCACTCAAACATCCACGCATCGATGAGTCACCCCACAACCGAGGAGCGAGAGGCATACGACGACCTCTGCGATGCTATGGGAGAGGAGAAATCATTGGCGGGCTTGTTGGACTACGTGTCGTGGCATAGAAAAAGCGAAGAGGGATTCGCCTCCGCCCCCGCCACCGCAAAAGATGCCAAGTGGAGTAATACCAAGCAAAGGCCCCCCCGAAAATTAAAAGAGGGAGCGGTTGGGATGCGCATGCGCAATCGCGGGGTTCTACAACCCCACGAGCGGGCGGTGCGCGCCGCGATCAACAAAGAGACGGGTGCGCACCGCGGTTCGTTGGATTGTCGTTGCTAGGTTGTATTCTTGTTGCTTAATTAACTTTCTTCTTCCTTCACGTTGTGCGAATACTCAGTGGCGATGAAGGAATGGAATCCCCTCGTCAACGTGGGGGCCCAACAAGAAGCGTACGCCGAGCTCGTGCGCAAAATCGCCAAGGAGAGTGGTCACGACCACTCCGTGGACGTCGCAATCATCCCCTATATACAGGGGAAGATAAGAAACGACGTCAACAACTTCCGCTCCGCGTTCCGTTATGGATCGTGGAAGAAGAAGGGCAAAGCGTGGGTCTTGAAGCCCCACGCAAAGCACCCCTTCGCGAAGGTGGAGGGGGCGGAGGGAATCTCCCTCACGGTCTACAACGACGCGGCAAAGCTTGAGGCCTTGAAAAAGCTGGGATTGAGCCTGTGGCTCTTCCCACCACGTACGAGGAGGGCCTCCCTAGCCTGGAGGATACACGTAAGTTGCACGTAATGAGCCCTTTTGTGAAAACATGCATAACTTATTTCCTCTCTGGACACTGTGTTTTCTGTTAGTACACCTTTAGTATGGCGCTAACATACTAACCGCATACTAACTGTTTACTAACTGCTTTGCAGGCGAGTGTTTACTAGCCTCGTGGTCGAAGAGCGTTTTATCCCTCGGGGACGAAGAGGAGGAGGACGCCGAAGAGGAAGAGCCCCTCCGAAAGCGACCTGCTGAGTCGGAGGAGGCCCCCGGGGCTTCTCCCTCCAAAAGCACGAGAGCCCAAAAGGCCAAAAAGGGCAAGGAGGATCCTCGCGACAAGGGCAAGGAGGGGGAGGGGGGGGGACATGGAGGCACCCAGTCGGACGAGGAAGACCACGTCAACCTGGCCTCGAGGTATCCAGTGGGGACCGAGGTCTACGTCTACGCCCGCCCTACGGCCGATGACGAGGCCATCAAAGCCCCATTGGAGGAGAAGGAATACTTCACCTCCAACGGGGCTTTAAAACAGGAGGTGCCCCTGTTGGCAGGGAAGGTCACTGTGTGTGACCTCCACCGCCAGTCAGTGGAGCATTGGCACGTATCCGAGGAGCTGAAGCTCCCCCCCCTCTTCCTGGGTCTGGAGGTGAGTTTTGCTGCACTTTTTGCCTTTAGGATGCCTTTAGGACTCCTTTAGTATGTTATTGGCGTCTTAACGGAATTTGCAGCTGTATTCACTTTCCCCTCTAACTTAACTTAATCTGGTTTGCCACAGATATCGAAGGCAAACCACCGAACAGGCAACTCAGGTGTCGACGAGTTCGCAGGGAAGGGGATCGCGGCCTTGAACACGATTCTCAAAAAAGCCGACCCCTTCCTAAATAAAGCCCTTGTAAGGGGCAAGGACCTTGAAAGATACTTTTGGGCAGCCTTCCGGGGCAAAAAAAACGTTGCCCTGGCTGCTAGCCCCTTGCCCCTAGTCGTAGATGCCTCGTACATCCGGTATGAACACTACAATGTGCTAGCAGCCATAAGTGAATAATGCAGATGCTATTCGACAAAATTCTTCAAGCCTTCAAGAAAGTTTTTGCTGCATAAAAGAGTGGATATACGAGTGGATATACGAGCACTCGATATATGAGAGTGGATATACGACCCAATATACACTGAGAACGTGCATAGTCTTTTGCGTATGATTGGATATGATGTTAGGATATATCTTGGAAGGTTTGCGGGCTTGTGAGACCTAGAATTCAATTGGATAATAATTATTAAAGGCATGGTGTGTTTTTGAACGTCCTCCGAAAGTTGCAAGTGAAAAATGATAGGGCACATGATTCAAATGCACTGGATATACTAATGTCATGACGATATACTGTCAATAGCGCGTGAAGGCACATGGTATAGGTCCATTGGAAACTAACATTCCGAGTGGGGTGCACTCGGAACGCCAAGAGGACGGCTTTAAAAATTCCCGAAAGGTCGGTCCTTGTGTTCGGTTGTGAGGACTGAACCAGTCTCACAGGTATGTAAGCAAACACTTACAGGTAATATGGTGCAGAAACCATAGGGTGATTATCGGATGACTTTGGGTAATGTCGGATATTTCGGATATTTCAGTTAAACTTTTACTGTTTGAGGTTACAAGACACCAGAGGTTGGTGCCAATGTGTCACTAATTCAAAAACTGACATGAGAGCTTGTTCAGCTCTTTAAGTAGTAACATGTCGACTCGAATTCCCTCAGATCTCTCCGAATTCGACAGTCACAGTGCTCAGTCACTTCATATTCACCTATCCGATGACCTGTCTTGTCATTTAGCCCTTGGGCTGCAGCTGCCAGTCATACAATGATCTCTGCTCTGATTTGCTGAATAATCATAGGTCTGATGATGTGGCAAGAACTGAGGCTCTCCTGGTTTCCCTCCAGTTCTGTTTGGCTGTTTGAATATAAAATGGTTCCCCCCATTTCTGGAATGGTTTCCCACCAATTCTCTCAACCTGATCTGCTGTGGTTGCAGATGTTCAAAAGTCACATGCTGTCAGTCACCCTCGTCATACCTCTCGGTCATACTGGTGACTGTCATCGGTGCTGTCACTCGTCATTCTGACACGTCTGTCTCTCGTCTGACTCGCGATACACCCTAGTACAACTCTCCCCCCCTTTTTGGCGCGCCTACGTCCTCGCTAGGCTGTCCTGCGTGCCCTTATGTACATAGTCAGGGGGGTTAGCATGCACTTTGTGACAAGATCGGGCTGCTAAGCCCTCGGTTCTTGGGTCCGTGCCCCCCAGTCCTCGGGTCCGGGTCCCCCTCTACGGTTCTTGGGTCCGTGCCCCCCAGTCCTTGGGTCTGGGTCCCCTTCCGCAATCCGGGTTCACCGAAGGCGCCTCACCGTCTCACGCTGCCAACGCTCATCAGGTTTGGCAACCCCGGCACTTCCCCAGATCACGGGTCTTCCGCGGCCATTGCGCCCCGTGGCTGACCAGCCCCGGTATCTTGAAACTCGAACGTGTCAGTCCTCGCTGTCAGCGTCGATATGAGGTTCATTACCGCGAGCGCGCTCTCCTCCCTCATGCGCTCGTTCAGCTTCAGCTCGCAAAACAGGTGGTGCAGCAACGCACGAGGTATGATCGCATATACTGCCTGAGCTGAACCCATGGATAAGTGCTTCATCGGAATCCGTCGGTCGGGCGTAGAGATACACCTCTTTACCGACAGGGTACCGCTTTGCCAGGTCCGACTGATCAGCAGCGTCCTCCTCTTCTTGAGCGGTGGCCTTCCCCTTTGAAGGGGACGCCACCGCATTCGCCTTCCTGGGGGATTTCTTCGGAGGGGCATCCACCTCGGGCGCTCTACCCTTGCCCTTTCCCTTGTCTGGTCCCTTGGAGGCGGCTTCTGCCTCCTCCTCCTCCTCCTCCTCCTCCTCGGACTCTTCCAGGAGCTCCCAAGCCTCGAAGCAGTACTCATCTGCGAAAAACCCCTCGCCGGGAATTCTGTTAGTAGCCGTATAGTGTACTAATAGTGTACTATAACTACGGGTTAGTGTATTGTTAATATACGGACAGGATAGTGCAAAAAAGGCGCCTTAAAGAAAAGGCGCAGTGCATAAAAAGGGTCATAACGTACTTATTGCGTCCCTTAACTCTTCTTCAACCTCCGCAGCGGTGGAAGGAGGCTCCACCAGCGTGATCCCTGCCGCCTCCAATGCCTCCTTCTTGGCCTTGTCGTTGTTGGCGGAGATTTTCAGGCCCTTCGCTTCCTTCAATCCCGAATATGGGTGGGCGTTGGAAGTGCTAAGCACCCACTCCTTACCCTGCTTATTCCACTTCCCATAGCGATAAACGTTTTTGAAATTCCCAACATCGGCCCGCACGCGCGCCCTGATGAAAGGCTCGATCGTGCTGTCCTTCCTGATATCGAAGCCCGCTTCCGCCGCGACCTCCTTCACTAAGCGGTTGTAAGCCTCGTGTTGCTCCGATGTCTTGAGGATAAGACACCACTTCTCCTCCTTGGCCGACTTGACTACAAAAAGAACACGCACCCACGCACAACACAAGATGATTAAACGGTATTTTTTACGCTAGAAAGCCGCGCGCTCAATTTCAAGAAACGAAAACAAGGAAATTGCACGAAACCGGTGAGTCATACTTAGAGTGATACTCACCGGTCACTTTTCGGATCGCATTCCTCACCGCTCTTTCGTGGGGTTTCATAGGGCCCCTGACCCTTTGTTGCGTCCCATCCTTTTTGGCTTTTGGCTTTCTCCTACTTGCTAGGTCAAACTTTGCCTCGTGTTGGATTTTCCCGTCGGCTTGTTGGGAGGGCGAGGCCGCGCTCAATGCTGGGCGCGTTGCCTTCACATAGTTCAAGAGACCCGCTATCGACTCATCCTCATCATATTCATTGCACAGTTCTTGATACTTGTTCTTTTCTTCTTCAGTGGGTTCCATTTTTCTAACGAGGCAGGGAACGAAGCTGTTTCTTTGGCGGCGATAGCGCTCCTTTAGTGTCCTAGCTGGAGAACTTTACGCTCAGCCTGTCGCGGTCGGTCGGTCAAGGTATGATTTTCAAATTTCGATTGTGGACTTCGTCATTATTTCCGTTACTGTGTGACCATCCGTGATCGTAGCTCAGTTGGACATAATGTCGAAAGTCAAAGGTCATTCATCGTGTGAAACCACCTGCGAAGGTTCGAATCCTGTGCGGTGATCTTTTAATCGCGCGATTCGACGCCATCGCGCGATCTCCATGGTTTCACGAAAATTTCCTATCACAGTTGGGAATTTAGAGTTTTTAGGGAATCTTCCATTGTTGGTACGCTAACGGGACGCTAACGGCAAGCCTTTGCGCAATAACGTTGCCCTAACTGCACACTAACAAAAGGAATCTTTTAGGGAATATGCCATTGTGAGTTAGTGCATGGCACCTTAACGACGTCAATAGGGTGCCGTTAGGTGTTATGTTGCATCCGAAGCACTAACTGGTCGCTAGGTTAGTGCACCAGATGCAACAAAACACCTAACGGCTCCCTATTGACGTCGTTAAGGTGCCATGCACTAACTCACAATGGCATATTCCCTAAAAGATTCTTTCTGTTAGTGTGCAGTTAGGGCAACGTTATTGCGCAAAGGCTTGCCGTTAGCGTCCCGTTAGCGTCCAGTTAGCGTCATACTCACAATGGAAGATTCTCTAAAGCCTTTAAAAATTCGACTGCAAATTTATATTCGCAAAAATTCGAAAGTGAAACCTACGACATCCACACCAACCTTGCTAGAGGCCCGCTTGGCTACTCACGCTTTGCTGGTGATTGGTTTGGTGTACAAAAAACATGCTAACGACGTGCTAACTAAAGCACATTCCCGTTCAGTTAGCGTAACGTTAGTGCCCTAAGGCCTGCCGTTAGCGTACCAACAATGCAACATTCCCCAAAAGACCCCGCACCCCACGCACTTGTTTCTCCACCACCACCTCGTCAACCCGTTCCCGAAGGTTTCGAGTTCCTCTGGCTCAGGCGCAGCTCCCTTGTTGATCTAACCAAGGCACTTCGATGCAATTTTAGCTCTTCAGTAGGCTTCTTCTCAATCGGCACCCTCTTCCCTTCTGCATTTTGTGCATATTCGATCACTAGCAGCAGCTCGCTTTGTAAAGTCTCTTGCAAAAGAAGTTCTGCAGCTTCGGTAAGGGCTTCAGATGCGGCTGAGGTGCTGTTGGGCGAGTTGCGCACGGTTGCATTGATTACTGTCAACATATGCGGACTTTGGATTCTCCTCAAACATGTCTTCGCCTTATCTTTCATACAGCACTCAAGCTGATGTGCCAGGTGGAGCACTGCCGTGTGGAGCAGATTCCGGCG